>JZKD02S1967007.1:30450-44912 GCA_000966675.3 Picea glauca
GGTAAAATAGGAGATGTCCAACTTGAATTAAATGAATATTTTATTAGACAAGCCACGGGTCTATCAACCGTGGGACAAAAGTGGTTTAAAAACTCAAAGGTTGAAGAAGTTCCCTGGTCATTGTTGTTCACCTCAAGGAAGATTACCAGCTGTGACTGAGGTATGCTCGTTTCAGCTTAAAACCTAGATGGCACGATATGTTAGCTATTGTCAAACAGTTCATTACCTGTGAGGGGAGATATGGTATGTTTTTCTTATATCACTTGCAGTTGCTCATGATTTTTATTGATTTTCCCCTAAACATGCCTTATTTTCTCCTTCGAAGTCTATACAAAATGGCAAAGCATTTTAAAAGGAAGAAATCTGATTCTAGCCTGTTCCACCATTGTTTGATCAAGATTATTATTGTTCATCAGTTGAAATTAAACGGTGATTGTCGGGATGCCTTCCTATTAAGAAATGGTTTTGCTAGCCGTGAAATAGGAAAGGTTGACAAGTATGTCATCACAGAAACCCTCTTCGAGCCTACCATCCCTCCTCCTTCGCTCTTGCCCTGTGATCCTATTTCTAATGTGGAACCCTCGACCTATCCAAACACTACCCAACCCGACACTCTACCAGATTCGTATCCCAAAGGTGGTGTTAAGTCTGTTAAAAAATCCAAAAAGAAAAAGTGTAAAGGTAATATTGATATCAATTATAAGGGTAAAAGGGTCGCACGTTGGGTTTCACGATGTGCCTAAAATAAACCTAAGCCCTGTGCAGACCAAAACGCAATTGTGTTAAGTGAGGATTCCGATTCAGAAATTGAAAGGTTTCTAACTAAAGAATATCCATATTTGTATGAACTTTGCTCTAGTAAACCCTATGATTACGTTACAAACCTTCCACCGTGTCTTAAAGACAACCCTGATTTCCCTGGAATCAAACTCAATAGTGAACCTACAGGTCAGATGGAAAATTCTCCACCTGTTAATACCATCACTGCCAATACACAGTCTATTCAGCCACAATGTAACGAATGTCAGTCATGGCTCGATAGGTATTACAGAGACGTTCCTTTACTTCAGTCTCGGATCAAATCCTTGGAATACCAGGTGAATTTTCTAATGAAAGAGAATGCCAGACTTCAAAACGTAGCCCAAACCAAAGATAAACAACAAAAAACCATAGGGTCTGTTGTTTTTAAGAACGTGGAAGCAGTGATTACCATTGTAAATTCAAAGATTGCTTGATTAAGTCGAATCCCTTAATCTGAGGAATCTACGATTTCTACAAGAGATTTGAACCACTCGTCGCATCTCTCAGCATGCTATTTTTATGTTGTTTTAGAATAGGCTATTATTTTTTATATCAAGTAAAATCTGGGAGGTTGCATCCCCCACATTTTTTGGAACAAATCAGATGATTTCCATAGGAAATGTTTTGATCATGTGACCTTTATAAATGTATTGTTTTGTAAAATAAGAACCATTGCTGCCTGGGAGCAAAAATTCTGGATTTATGATTGACAGAATTGAATGGAAGTTGATATTGGTATAGCTTTAGCTTCGATATATCGTATTTTTATTCAAGTTTTGGTCATTTTGATTTGTAATTAAATTGTGACTACTTTAGATATCATGGTTTATTACAGATTGATGTGATGAAATTTATATGATGTCCATGTTTTATGTCCCTTATATTATATACAACAATTACTCTATTCAAATTTGATGATTAGAAGATTAATCTTCTTTATTCAATGAGCAGTTATATACAAATTTTTACAGCCAGATTTATCTCAATGTGACCATTTGTAAAATCATAAAATTTTTGTCACTACTTCTCTTATATGCTCTGTCATTAGCATTCAATCATTACTACTTCGCATTTACGAGAAGCATTTTGAAGATCTGTTGCAGGTTACTCCATCAAACAACGAAATTGGATGTTGTATGCAGGACAAATGGGAGATGTGATTAGAGGTTAGTTCCCTCGTTTTATTTCATTAGTTTAATTAATATAGGAATTTCATGTAGTCTAAATACATTGTATTGTTTGTTATCTTTGTTTTTCAATTAGACAGTTGTTATTTCATTTCTTATTTATAAAAGTTACCAAAAAAAATAAAAAAAGACCGAATCATAGTTTTTTTGTCATAAATCAATACATATTTTATTTTTGCAGGTTTAGATCAAAATTTGCATTCTGTAAATATTACACATATATTAGAGATATAATCATATAGATATATTGTAGAGCTATTTTATAAATATTAGTTAGTAAACTGTAAGTATATTGTAGATTTGTATATAGTTTTCAGCGAGTATTTTTATTAAGTTATCTTTAGTTTTGTTTTTCACTTTCTTAGGACTTAGATCGGCCAACGGAGCCTCTAAACCTGTCGGAGTGGATTAATCCAAACGGATTGGGTTAAGTAGACAACCCCAGACCAGATTCACTCCTCCAGTTGACGAGGGGTCAATTTCGACCGTCAACAGAACCAAATATCAAGATAGCATAGAAAAACCTTAGAATAAGTATTCAACGCCTTGAAAAATAGATAATTTCAGATAATAAGCCTCTTTGAGGGGGAAACCTCCTTATACACCACATAAATTTCCAAATACAAGATGGTTCCAAATGAAAAGGTCTCCTTGGTATATATAGGAGACTAGGAGGTATAATTACAACTAATGGGCCAAAGACGACATAAATAAAATAACATTACTAATGTAATATGCCCCAATTAAGGGGTAATGTGCCACTATTTAGGGCTTAACAATATTTCCCTTTCATTATATCATGTTATTCTAAGTACAAGCCCTCCATACTCTCAAAGACCCTATCAATTCCATGTTCGTGTGGCAATTAATAAATGTTTTTTTTTTATGAATGGATTGCATGCATCATGTAGTAAATAAGAAATCCAACTCTTTATTTATTTAAGTAGAGTTTCATGTATGGGTTATTAAGAACTTTATGACTGGTTAAGTATTGCTACAGGATGATTTTTTTTTCAGGAGGGGCAGTAATGGTCGAAATAATAGAGGTACAGGTAACTAGCAATGAGGCCATAGAAGGCCTCGATTTTCTATTCACTTTAATATTGATCCACAAGAGTTAAACTAGTTGTTTCAAGATGGATTTTTCAATTTAGTTGGCCATGGTATATTGCATCCTCGACCTGACATATCCCCTTTTCAACCTCCTCAGAATTTTYCCAAGATTCYTATTCCCCACATGTGTCAATGCAGCCTGAAGTCCCCGCTAATGAGGGTTGGCAAGAAATTGTCCACCARCCAATCWMTCACCATTGAGGTTGGCCCACTATTGGCCCTTGACCAAGTTTTGGGATAATATTGGTCATGTTTGACCGGTTTTGGGACTTCGACATCCTGTCAAAGATGGAGCACCAAATGAAGTAGATATTGTGGAATATCGGCCCACTTTTGGGTCCCTTTTGGGTTTTGAGAATATGTAATGGGAAAGGGATGTTGGCCCATGGGTTTACCCACGCTTAGGCTACTTTTGTATGTATAAATAGAAGGATAGGAAAGAAAGTAGTAGTAGTCAAATATTGTATCTATGTGATATAGGCTAAGTGCCAAGAAGGGATCTATGTGATCAAAGGTTTTGTGCATTCTGTATAGACTTGTAGAGCTTAGCGCAAGTCCCTATGTGAATATATAGAAGGCTTTGTGTTGTAGGGAAAGGAAGAAGGGTCTAGCGAGCTACGCATATCTTCTGTCCTGTGCAGAGTAAGGGTTTCTAAGGCTCTGTGCTTGTAACCGATTGGCCGACGATAATAAAGAAGATTTAGTGGATGTATCCCCAGGGTGGGGGTGAACCACATAAATACGGTGTTGTCTTCTTTGTGCCTTGTTCTAATGCGTTGATGTGATTATTTGCTATGTGTTTTGAGATGAGTAGATAGATCTGATATGTATGCTTATGCTCAGTTCTATGGTGCGTAGAATGTTAGATATGATCCATGTGTATATGCTAAGTGCTTGATTGGTTAGATATGAATAACATGTTGATGCTAACTGCTTGAATATTATAGTTCATAGTGAATGTTGTGAAGCTTTGTTATACTAGCGAAGTGGTTATTGATTGCATAATAAAGAAATAGAAGTGCTAAGTAATATATTAAGAGTTATAATCACAAATATGTGTCCCAGCTAAGGTTGCAAACACTTAAGTCCTGCAACCACCCCTGCCTCTACCTTGGGTGAGACTTCATCTACTTTGTAGGTGTTGCCAAAAGGGTTAACAGTTAGGGCTTTGTCGGTGAGCTCTTGAGCATTGAAACCTGGGCCAGCCCCTGTGCCAACAAATGGTTCTGTTGCCGAGACCTGAAACCGTGATTGTTGGGAGCTAAGAAAGAGGAAGCTTTGTGCAAAGATTCATCCTGAAACTTTGAAATCTTTGTGCGTAGATATGTGCCCTAGTGATTAGTATTCTACTTGATCTATAAATCTTTGTACTAAATAAAGAATGTTAGATCTAAGAGAAAGAAGATCGATCTAAAGAGAGAAGGCCAAATTTGAAAGAAAGGAGGTTGGATCTGTAGAAAATAAGCAAGATCTGAAAGCTTTGTGCTCCAAGAAAGATAAATGCGAGAAGTTCTAATTGAAAGAGGTAAGATATGTAAGATTTGTGCTTTGTTAAAGGTAAGAATAGTTAAAATTGCTTAGATCTAAAAGGTTTGTTCTCTATAAAAGTAAGAAAGGTGGAATTGTTTGTTTCTAGAGTATGGATCTAGGTATATCTGATAGGTTTTGTCCTAGTTTGAAAGCTAGGGTGTTAATAGATGAAAAAAGGTTTGATATGAATATATCTGATAAGAATAATGAAAGATATGTTATACCTATGCATATAAAGAATGTTTGGACTAACAAATGGATGTGAGATCCTAGAAAGAATTTGTTGCAGGTTACCTCCTAAGATCCTAGTGTGCAGTAAAGAAAAATATGGGGATCATTTCGAAGAAATAGAGTATTAACCCTCTGTTATAGTTGCAAAAGACTAGGACATCTTTCTAAGGAATTCCCTGGCAGAAGACTTAGTTGTCTCTGTTGCAAAGCCATGGACCATGAAGTGTTGGATTGCCCTAGAATGATCGCTAAGATTGAAGGAATGAATATGAATCAAGGAAACCCTGAGGCAGATCCAGAAAAGGAAGAACCCCAGTAAGAATAAGAGAAGGTATTGATACAAGTGAAAGAGACCCTAAATGACCACCGACATGTTAGCTTATCAGACATATTCAAAGAGAAGGAATTCATCGAAGCAATAATAAGGGAATTTGACATTGACTGTGTCCTGGCTGAAGAAACACAGATGAATATTATGCCAGAAAGAACCTGGGAAGCTATAGGAAGGCCTGCTATGATCCCTTCCCTATGAGGAATAAGTTTATTCAGAGGAAAGCTAGTAAACATATGTGGAAGGCTCACCTAGATACCTATGAATGTCAATGGAGCTTCGACAAAAGAGGACTTTGAGATTATTAAATTTGTTGAAGACAGAGCCCCGTTTACCATGCTAATAGGGAAACCTTGGATTGATAGAGATCAAGCCAGATGAAAGGAGGAAGAAGAAGTTTTGGAACAAAATAAGGAAGAGTTAAAATACTTTATGACCAGAAGGATCGCACACTTCATTGAAGAACAGAAGAGAAGATCGCAGATATTTAATACTAGCAACTCAGATGTCGAGGCTAAGAGAACACTAGAAAATCATCAGAAGATTGAATTACCTATCCTAGACAAGGAAGAAGTATTACACAGAAACCCTAGGAAAAAATATCAACANTCGGCCCACTTTTGGGTCCCTTTTGGGTTTTGAGAATATGTAATGGGAAAGGGATGTTGGCCCATGGGTTTACCCACGCTTAGGCTACTTTTGTATGTATAAATAGAAGGATAGGAAAGAAAGTAGTAGTAGTCAAATATTGTATCTATGTGATATAGGCTAAGTGCCAAGAAGGGATCTATGTGATCAAAGGTTTTGTGCATTCTGTATAGACTTGTAGAGCTTAGCGCAAGTCCCTATGTGAATATATAGAAGGCTTTGTGTTGTAGGGAAAGGAAGAAGGGTCTAGCGAGCTACGCAGATCTTCTGTCCTGTGCGGAGTAAGGGTTTCTAAGGCTCTGTGCTTGTAACCGATTGGCCAACGATAATAAAGAAGATTTAGTGGATGTATCCCCAGGGTGGGGGTGAACCACATAAATACGGTGTTGCCTTCTTTGTGCCTTGTTCTAATGCGTTGATGTGATTATTTGCTATGTGCTTTGAGATGAGTAGATAGATCTTATATGTATGCTTATGCTCAGTTCTATGGTGCGTAGAATGTTAGATATGATCCATGTGTATATGCTAAGTGCTTGATTGGTTAGATATGAATAACATGTTGATGCTAAGTGCTTGAATATTCTAGTTCATAGTGAATGTTGTGAAGCTTTGTTATACTAGCAAAGTGGTTATTGATTGCATAATAAAGAACTAGAAGTGCTAAGTAATATATTAAGAGTTATAATCACAAATCTGTGTCCCAGCTAAGGTTGCAAACACTTAAGTCCTGCAACCACCCCTGCCTCTACCTTGGGTGAGACTTCATCTGCTTTGTAGGTGTTGCCAAAAGGGTCGAAAGTTAGGGCTTTGTTGGTGAGCTCTTGAGCGTTGAAACCTGGGCCAGCCCCTGTGCCAACAAATGGTTCTGTTGTCGAGACCTGAAACCGTGATTGTTGGGAACTAAGAAAGAGGAAGCTTTGTGCAAAGATTCATCCCGAAACTTTGAAATCTTTGTGCGTAGATATGTGCCCTAGTGATTAGTATTCTACTTGATCTATAAATCTTTGTACTAAATAAAGAATGTTAGATCTAAGAGAAAGAAGATCGATCTAAAGAGAGAAGGCCAAATTTGAAAGAAAGGAGGTTGGATCTGTAGAAAATAAGCAAGATCTGAAAGCTTTGTGCTCCAAGAAAGATAAATGCGAGAAGTTCTAATTGAAAGAGGTAAGATATGTAAGATTTGTGCTTTGTTAAAGGTAAGAATAGTTAAAATTGCTTAGATCTAAAAGGTTTGTTCTCTATAAAAGTAAGAAAGGTGGAATTGTTTGTTTCTAGAGTATGGATCTAGGTATATCTGATAGGTTTTGTCCTAGTTTGAAAGCTAGGGTGTTAATAGATGAAAAAAGGTTTGATATGAATATATCTGATAAGAATAATGAAAGATATGTTATACCTATGCATATAAAGAATGTTTGGACTAACAAATGGATGTGAGATCCTAGAAAGAATTTGTTGCAGGTTACCTCCTAAGATCCTAGTGTGCAGTAAAGAAAAATATGGGGATCATTTCGAAGAAATAGAGTATTAACCCTCTGTTATAGTTGCAAAAGACTAGGACATCTTTCTAAGGAATTCCCTGGCAGAAGACTTAGTTGTCTCTGTTGCAAAGCCATGGACCATGAAGTGTTGGATTGCCCTAGAATGATCGCTAAGATTGAAGGAATGAATATGAATCAAGGAAACCCTGAGGCAGATCCAGAAAAGGAAGAACCCCAGTAAGAATAAGAGAAGGTATTGATACAAGTGAAAGAGACCCTAAATGACCACCGACATGTTAGCTTATCAGACATATTCAAAGAGAAGGAATTCATCGAAGCAATAATAAGGGAATTTGACATTGACTGTGTCCTGGCTGAAGAAACACAGATGAATATTATGCCAGAAAGAACCTGGGAAGCTATAGGAAGGCCTGCTATGATCCCTTCCCTATGAGGAATAAGTTTATTCAGAGGAAAGCTAGTAAACATATGTGGAAGGCTCACCTAGATACCTATGAATGTCAATGGAGCTTCGACAAAAGAGGACTTTGAGATTATTAAATTTGTTGAAGACAGAGCCCCGTTTACCATGCTAATAGGGAAACCTTGGATTGATAGAGATCAAGCCAGATGAAAGGAGGAAGAAGAAGTTTTGGAACAAAATAAGGAAGAGTTAAAATACTTTATGACCAGAAGGATCGCACACTTCATTGAAGAACAGAAGAGAAGATCGCAGATATTTAATACTAGCAACTCAGATGTCGAGGCTAAGAGAACACTAGAAAATCATCAGAAGATTGAATTACCTATCCTAGACAAGGAAGAAGTATTACACAGAAACCCTAGGAAAAAATATCAACAATGTGAAGTAACTAAGACCAAAGAAGAAAAGACTCAGAATGATAATAGCATTACCGAGACGAAGCTCACTGGAAAGAAGGCTATAAAGTTAAGAAAGAAAAGGGTTAATACCGAAAGGTTACAGGAGGTCCTAGAAGAGACTCCCAGAAACAAAAATTACAAAATTGGAACTTCATCGAAATATCAAAATAGCAACATACGCCACTTTGCCATGATGAAGCAATATAGTCATTGGGACCAATATATCTGTTCGACTTTCACTCCAAACGGGAAGAAAAGAAATAAAGAGGCATCATCAGACCATTGGAATGCACCATAATGGATCGAACAGGAGTTAATGGAGGGTCATGACCATTGTGAGCCAATCATTATCGACTCACCTGTTTAGCTCGTCGTGGCATGCACAAAGAACACGTTTGCCAAATCAAGAATTTGAGCATGAAACCTTCATTAAGATTGTCTAGTGATCATTACGCTCGTGCTTTCCATCTTATTTTCATGTCTACATTACTTTTTCAACTCGATATTATTAACCTCGAGCGCGTATGTCCAAGGAGCTTAGCGCACTTGAAGAATCTGCGAAGGAAGTACTTGTTGATCTCAAGACTGAGAAATTCATGTCAGAAAGAAGGATGTCTACAGATGTGCTAGCATCATTGAAAGGAGGAGTCCAAGCTTCTCCCTTGACTACTTGTATATCAGGAACTTCCAGAACCATGACGAAGACAAGAGCGAAGCATAGAGACAATATCGCGAATGCCAAGTTGATTTTGAGCATCTTAACTACGTATATAACTCCTCTGAGAAGTGCAATGAACAGAGACAGCGTGCCCAGGGATTTTGAGTATGCTTTGGTCACTAGGTACCTTCCGAAAGTGGTGCGCACAGTTCGTTCTGACCAGGATAAGCTCGCAGCATTGAAGTTTAGTGACTTCAACCTCGGTGATAGAAAGGTTTACAGCATGCTCACCCCACATAAGTACTTGACCAGAAAAAAATGAAAGAATTCAAATATTATCCCACAGTCAAGGACCTAGAACCTCACATAGTCCACACTACTCAATGTGATGAAGATATTGCACTTCGGCAGACACCAGGAAGTGAATTCATGCATTAAATTTTTGTTGTCCTGCTACCATAGAGGATACTTATGGTTGAACCACCGCATCACTGTGGATCTGAACTTGATCAATCGAACACAATGCTTAGTATGCAAGGCCTAGAACCATAGGAATTTTACCCTATAAAGACCTCAGATTGAGCATTAGCACAGAGGATCAAAGAGACTTATGGAAATGTCGAGAAGGGCACACGAGGTTACAAGGTAGCCTCTATATAGAGAGATGTAGAGCGCCTTACATGCTAGGTGATCGCATGCAAGATATTTTGCAAGAATCGGTCCACCCAAGTGACTGGATTCATCGCTGACCTCGCAGGGATGTGCACAGAAGGACTTCATATGAATTGGACGCAATTCCTAGTAAACTACTTGGAACTGGACTACAAGGAAGCACAAGACCAAGGATACGAGTTCCACTTCAGTTGGATTCTCATATTGATCGCATTCATTGCATGGGAGATGTTGGAAGGTGTGACCTTCCCGGACATCGAGCCCTTTGAACCATTGGCCATGAAGTTCAGTACCCTATGGTACTCGAACGATATGAATAATCAATGGAAATCAAATGTTGTCTTCCACACTTACTACAACGAGTTGAAAGTAGCCATCTAGTCTGAGCCTTGTATGACCCCGAATACCCTCCACAAGTTTTGGCCCCTAATGAAGTTCAGCGCAGACTGCCACTTCATTTATATAAAAGCATGCGAAGATGTCCATAACCAGTATTTGTAGTCCTATTACAAGCTTACGGAGGAAGATTTAGAGAAAATCACGAAGGAATTGTCGGTGGACCTCCTTATCCCATCCAACCCTATGGATTTTTCCAATGTAGACAGTCTGGAATTTGCGCGGGATACACCTGGACCTAGTAAAAAGAAGCCTGGAGAAGTTTAGGATGTAGACAACACATCCATGAAGACTACGTCTATGTCACCAGAGCAAGGAGGTTTTGGTGAAGAGATCGGTGAGGAAACATCGTATAAGGACGAGGAGGACCCCTCAAAGAAAACAAAGGTGTCCCCCTAGAATCCTTCGTCCAGAAAGAAAATGAAAGTAACCAAGACCGAGTTTGAGACTGTCCTCACCCCGGATGACTTTAACTTCATCATCGCTGCATTGAACGACACTTCGCTAGAGATTGTAGAGAAGAAAGAAGCCAAGAAGGAGGCGATGTACAGTCGAATCGAGATATATCTCCAAGGAGTGCAGCAGGCACTTCAGTCGAGGCGCACAGTCTCCACTGTGCCCCTGTCATTCGGAACACCAAAAGGAGATGCGCCAGCTCAACTCCATTGAATCACATATTCATTCGATCCTCGATTTTGAAAAGAACAAGACGAAGTAGAGCAAGCCATCTACGCTTTGACACAAGTAAAAGGAGTACTTGTAGAACAACGTAGTGCTGCAGAACAAGAAAAGAGTTCTCTCCAAGCAAAATGGAATGATGAGAAAGCACAACTACAGCAAGGAAAGGAATAGTTGTTGGTGGAGCAACTGGAGGTAAAGGAAGCGGTCAATAGAGCACTTCACTCTGTGACAATCATTGAGGTACAGACCAAATAAATAATCCCACGATAGATGGAAAAGCTCTAAGACATTATCCAGAAGCTACAGTAGTGCATCGCGGATCTAGAACTTCACATTGTACCCAAAAATCCACAGGAGGTAAGATAATTAAGGGAAGCAACTTCCCGCAGCGCAGTTGGAAAATTAAAATATCTTGCCTTGGAATGCAAGTAGTTGAGTAACAGGAGTGCCCAGACTTGCAAGAACCTCATGGAGAATCCAGAGTTACAGGAAATGGAGTCGCAGCTCCAAGAAACAAAGTAGCACATGGATACGTTAAAGGCACAGCTAAAGGCCTTAACGCTAGTTGAAAGAATGAAGAGGTTTCAAGAACAACGCACGGCCCAACAACAGATCCATATGATTCAAAGTAAAGTGATGGAAGTCTCTGAATCACTTTAATCAGTGCGAGCAAAGGCATGCCAACTATTCACCAAAGTTGAAAGCCAAGGATTCGAGCTAGAACAGGCCGTCATCACAGCAGAATAGTGCCTAGAAGGGCCAGTGAACGACGCAGTGATCGAAGAGTTCATTGAGTAAGAGGTCATAGAACTGCATTAGGTCGAAGCCACTTGAGGCAAGCTTGAGGCATTCGAGGTAGAATTGATCATACCAGAGTGAATCGGGATGAGTCACAGGTGAGTGTTGGGGGCTTGTTGGCCCTTGACCAAGTTTTGGGATAATCTTGTTCATGTTTGACCATTTTTGGGACTTCTACAACCTGTCGAAGATGAAGTGCCAAACGAAGTGGAGATTATGGAATCTCATCCTACTTTTTTGTCCCTTTTTGGGTTTTGGGAATATGTAATGGGAAAGGGATGTTGGCCCATGGGTTTACCCATGCTTAGTCTACATTTGTATGTATAAATAGAAGGATAGGCAAGAAATTAGTAGTATTTGAATATTGTATCTATGTGATATAGGCTAAGTTCCAAGAAGGGATCTGTGTGATCAAAGGTTTTGTGTATTTTGTATAGACTTGCAAAGCTTAGCGCAAGTCCCTGTGTGAAGATATAGAAGGCTTTGTGTTGTAGGGAAAGGAAGAAGGATCTAGCAAGCTGTGCATATATTTTTTCCTGTGTGGAGTAAGGGTTTCTAAGGCTCTGTGCTTGTAACCAATTGGTCGATGATAATAAATAAGAGTTGGTGGATGTATCCCTAAGGTGGGGGTGAACCACGTAAATATGGTGTTGTCTTCTTTGTGCCTTGTTCTGATGCATTGATGTGATTATTTTCTACGTGCTTTGAGATGAGTAGATAGATCTAATATGTATGTTTATGCTCAATGCTATGGTGCGTAGAATGTTAGATATGATCCATGAATATATTCTAAGTGCTTGATTAGTTAGATCTAAATAATATGTTGATGCTAAGTGCTTGAATATTCTAGTTCATAGTGAATGTTGCGAAGCTCTGTTATACAAGCGAAGTGGTTATTGATTGCATAATAAAGAACCAGCAGTGTTAAGTGTTATATTAAGAGTTATAATCACATATCTGTGTCCCAGCTAAGGTTGCATACACTTGATTCCTGCAACCACCCCTGCCTCTACCTCGGGTGAGACTTCATCTTCTTTGTAGGTGTTGTCAAAAGGGTTGGTAGTTAGGGCTTTGTTGGTGCGCTCTTGAGCGTTGAACCCTGGGTCTACCCCTATTCCAACACCCACTGTGTCCTTACCTTTACCACCACCAGTTAATCCCAATGTTCAAATTTCTCATGTTGTTTTGCTTGTACAATCCTCGCGTGCCAACAAAATATTAAAAATTGATATCCCACAACCTATGAAAGACAAAGGAAAAGAAGCGGCCTCCCCCTCTAGTCCATCCACATAATATTCTAAGTCTATGTCTTCACGTCTCCACCTGATAGATGACTTCTCCCATGTGATCAGCACCATACAGCCCCAAGGGAAATATGCCTCTCAAAGCAGCAAATACGAATTTTAAAATTCTTTATGATTTTCAGTGACGAAGACATAATTTAATTATTTTCAATGTTTTGGGATAGCAATCTTTATTTTGGATATTTTTGTGGATAAAAGTGATTTATTTATTTTTTCTTGGGATATGTCCTTAAATTTTGTTGATATTTAAATATTCGATTCAAAGGATATCAATGGGAGTCACAAGGGAGTACCACCTATTTAGTAATTATTAACTAGACCCCTATTTATATAATATTATTAATTATTTCTCCCAAAACTAATTAGTTAAGTTATTTTGACTTAACTAAAGGAAGTAGTTGAACTACCTCAACTTATTGAGAAGGAATAAAGGTTCAATGATAGGAGGAGACAAGGGGAGAATAGAAGGATAAAGACAAGACTAAGGTTTTAACTTTAGTTAAATGAGATAGCTTAAGTTTTCATTCATTTTTTAGTTTACTTGAAAGCCTAATCCTATTGTTGATAGTAGGGTCTTATTGAAGGTAGCAAGGTTCAAAATTGAATCATACTTTTCAGCTGCTTGTTTTAAAGGTGTTTGTTTAATCCTTGATACTCTATGTATTCTTGTATGTTTATGAATTAATTTTCATGGTTGTTAAAGGATATCTTGCAGAGTCAAATGGAATCATTTTTGTGGCAAGCTGATCATAAAACCAGCCTTAATTCCTGTAATTAATACTTGTGGATTGAGTGAATGTTTTGAGGCTATAAACCCCGTGTGGCATTCCCAACTATTCTGTCCTAGCCATGCAAGATCTAAAAATGACTGAGAAAGGTGTTCCATACCTTTTCCTCAACATTTATTTAGCGACCATACTAGGGAGATATTCCATATCTCTCTAGATGATTGTATTCACAATTATCTTTGAATCTTTCTATTTTTTTTATCACTCTTTTATTGATTTTTCTCATGATAGTACCTTCTACAAGGTAGCCTAATATTGAACACGGTCTTAAATACCAAACTACCATTGTCTTGAACTTATTTAATACCATCCTAGAAACTATTAGTACATGTGTCGAGCTTGAACACTCCTAGGAAGTATTTGAAGAAGATATAAGTATTCGTGAATGTTGGGAATCCACTCAAAGGAAGCCTAGAAATCAACAGTAACCTCCCTTTTCCTAAGTCTTTGTTCTTCATTTTCATGTCCTCAAATCCTATCATTTCTAGAAGAAGAAGAGGATTGTCCCCTGAATCTAATCCTATCATTGAAATAGGAATGAGGAAAGCCATTTTTTTGACCCAAGAAATAAATCTAAGGACTTTGTCAGATTCTTCCAGCTCACCCTTTTCTCCCTTACCTATCACTTTCAAAATGGCATCTGTGGGCAGTGCTAGTGGTGTTGGAGGTGCTTCATCATCCCAACCTTTGGCCTCATTGGTAATTGGTAGTCTATATATTCATCAAGTTCCTATATAATCGGCTACCAACCCTACTAAAGTTATAAAGAAGTACAGGATTTTAATGTTTGAGGAAGATGCTACGACCACCCCATCGTATGTATATTCTCCCTTGAATCTAGAACCTGCTACTCATTTGTTACGCAATTTCAAGGAGCATCTTCCTAAGTTCTCAAGGAATAATATTGTTTCTACAAATGAACACCTAGTGGCATTTTCTAATGCTTGTCATAATATCGAGGATA
>JZKD02S1967007.1:52395-64682 GCA_000966675.3 Picea glauca
CTAGTTTCTACTGGAAGTTCATCAGGAATTTCAGTGGAATTAGCGCAGCAATGATGGATACAGTGAAGAAGCGGAATAAGTCTTTTCACTGGACAGCAGAGGCTGAGAAAAGTTTCAATCTGTTGAAACGGAAGATCACGAAACAACCAATTTTGGTGTTGCTGGATTTCCTGAAGACGTTTCAAGTGAAATGTGATGCAAGCAGGTTTTCCATAGGAGCGGTCTTGAGTCAGGAAGACAGACCGATTGCATATTTCAGTGAGAAGCTGAATGAAGCAAAATTGAAGTACTCCACGTATGATAAGGAGTTTTATGCTATCATATAGGCACTGAAGAAATGGAGGTATTACTTGACTCCAAAGGAATTTGTTTTGTATAGTGACAATCACGCATTACAGTTTGTGACTCAATGGGAGAAGTTGAATCAAAAACATGTAAAATGGGTTGAGTATATGCAGAATTTCACATTTGTGATTAAATATATTTCTAGTACTGCTAACAAAGTTTCTGATGCTTTGAGCAGGAAGTGTTTTTTGTTGCAGGATTTCCGAGTCAAGACTTTAGGTTTTGATGATCTTAGGGACATGTAAGCAGGTGATGCAGATTTTGTAGAAGCGTATGAAGCAGCTGAGAATCCAGTTCTTAGAGACAGAAACCCTTGGACAGACTATATGATCCAAGAAGGATTATTGTTCAGAGGCAATCAATTGTGCATTCTGAAATGCTCCATGAGGGAGAATCTGTTAAAGGAGAAACACAGTGGAGGATTGGTCGGACACTTCGGTCACGAAAAGACATTTGAAAAGCTGAATGAGTCATATTTTTGGCCAGGGATGCGAGAAAATGTCAAGAGATTTGTTGACAGATATCGAATTTGCCAGCATTCGAAGGGGAGGAAGCAGAATGTAGGTTTTTATCAACCATTTCCCATACCAGAGAGACCATGGGATGCAATAAGCATGGATATTGTATTGGGGCTGTCGAGGACACAAAGAGGTGTTGATTCAATCTTTGTGGTAGTGGATAGGTTTTCCAATATGGCACAATTCATCCCATGCCAGAAGACCAGTGATGCGACTCACATCGCAAATCTATTTTTCAAAGAGGTCATTCGACTTCATGGATTTCCGAAAAGCATAGTTTCGGACAGAGACACGAAATTCATAGGGAATTTTTGGAGGACCTTATGGAAGAAGCTGGGAACTAACTTGTCGTTTAGTTCAGCTTATCATCCTCAGACAGATGGACAAACAGAAGTGGTCAACAGAAGTCTGGGAGACTTACTGAGAAACTTGGTGAGAGAGCACCACAACAATTGGGACAATATATTTCCACGGGAAAAGTTTGCATATAACGATTCAGTGAATCAAAGCATGGGGCAAAGTCCATTTCGGATCATATATGGAAGGAAGCCGAGAGGATTTTATGAACTGAGGGATTCATAACAAACTACTACTAGCAGTGCTTGTGCAGAAGAATTCGCTGAGGCAATGAAAGAACTTCACAGTAGGGTGAAGGAGCGGTTGCTGGAATCAAGCCAGGAATATAAGCGCAGAGAAGATCAGCACAAAAGAAAACTTCAGTTCGAGGTTGGTGATCTGGTTCTGGCACATTTGAGAAAGGAAAGGTTCCCGAGGGGAACATACAATAAGTTAAAGATGAAGAAAATCGAACCATGTAAGGTCTTGAGAAAATTCAGGGAAAATGCTTATGAGATCGAGTTACCGGATGGGATTGGAATATCTATGATATTCAATGTCATAGATTTAGATCCATACAGGGATGGAGAAGCAGAGAATAGAACTGAGCAGCCAGTTATTTAGTGGATGAAACAGATGCCAGTTGCAGAGAAGCCACAGATGGAATGCATACTAGACAAGAGAGTGGGTAAGAAGATCAGGAGGAAAGAATACTATGAGTATCTAGTCAAATGGAAGGGTCATCCAGTGGAAGATGCCAGCTAGGAGAATGAAAAGGAGATACAAAAGCATGGACAGACCATGCAGGATCTCATGGACAGGAGCCCATGAAATTTTTCAAGTGAGGGAGTATGATGCAGGAGCATCTCCAACACATCAAGCGAGCAGTGCCTAAGTGGAGGACAGTTGGATAAGCCAACACAAATTTTGAAATTGCCTTGAAACTGTTGCACGAACATTAATGTTAAAACTTAATGAGGCACACTTGTATATTGTAAATGGACCTTGAGCGGATAGCTCTCATCCTTAGTAGATAGATGGCATTTAATATAGTTAATGCAGGTAGATAGGATTTTAATTCTAGATTAGACTGATTGAGAGCGCAAGAGGGAAACAAGATATAGACACCCTCATTGTGCATTGTAACATTATTCAGAAGCATTCAGGAAGAAGAGAAAGCAGAGAACTGTGTAAAGAACACCCATGTACTGATATTTGAATTAATGGAGAAGATTTGATTCAAATCCATGGTCGTGTGTCTGTTCTTTGGGTATTGATGTTTGCTTCCTACCATACATTTGATTTTATATGCTGTGTAAATGATTTCATGTTTGAATTGAAGTCTGAGAAAAGAAAGGAATGAGTTTCAATTGTTTCTCTATCTGAGCCAGAGGATTCCTGCAAGGAGTGCAGTCGAATTGTCTGCAAGGAGTGCATTGACAGAGGGTTCAGATAGAGGTAACTTTTTTTCTCATTCATCCCAAAGGTGCAGTTGGGAACAGGAGCCGTGCAAGGAGTGCGCAGGCTGGGTAAAAGTCTCAGGGTTGCAAACCTGAGTGAGACTTTGAAGGATTGTTGTTGCAAGTGTGCGCAGAGTCAAAGACTCCAACACTCATACGTGGTTGGAGGTTTTCCGCAAGGAGTGCGTGCAAAGTTTCTTTCTGAGGACATGAAAGACGTGGAAATCTCAGGAATGATAGGTCTTTGAATTCGACGAAGGATTGAATAGATAAGTTGTGGTTGAAGTATTCAAGCCAGACATTGCAAGTTTACACGCAGGTGAACAGGTCTTCGTGGAAGAAGGAACGGACGGTTGGAAATCCCCAGGGTGAATTCACGAATCACCGTAAGCCGTTAGATATTGGAAAGGTGCAGGGAGGATACGGCGACGTATTCTCAAAAGGTTCCAAGAT
This sequence comes from Picea glauca, assembly GCA_000966675.3. Taxonomy (NCBI): domain Eukaryota; kingdom Viridiplantae; phylum Streptophyta; class Pinopsida; order Pinales; family Pinaceae; genus Picea; species Picea glauca. Next base: position 55,508 of record JZKD02S1967007.1, read on the forward strand.
CAGAAGGGGAAGAGTCATTGATCAGGACCACGAGGGTCGTTGGATTCACATACATATCATGAATCGAGGTTTCGTGAGTCGAAGCTCCAAATTACTGCAACAGGAATCGCGATATCCCGACAGTCAAAGGGTAGTGTGTGGGGCCACAGGAAGTTAATGGTGGCAGGTGGCACACTGTATCGGAGTTCAGGGAAAGGGAAATCCTGAAACATTTGACATCAATATTCGTGATCCCGCAAAGTCCGAAATCCCGATAGAAGTGACAGGAAGTGGAAAAGTCAACTCGCACGTGTGCGTCGGAGTTTCGGCGTATCAGGTATTGGGAGTCGGTAAGACGAGTTTCTTGATCTCACGAGTAGTGAAATCGCAATAAGGAAAGTTCCGATAGGGGGAAAATCTAGCATTGACGGGCCATCGAGTCTCTGGGATTCGAGAGTGCAGCGCTCGGCCATTAGACTAGCGAAGTCGCGAGTTCCAATTTTCTGATAAGTAAAGAGAGGGGGAATCGCGTGAAGAGATCTGTGGGTGAATATTTCTCGATAGGGAAATAGAAGAACATTGGATTTCTTCGGGCCATGAGTAGAAAGAATATCCTGTGAGTGGACGTTCTTGCGGGTGCGACTGCGTCATTTTTACTTGCTCAAAGACCAAGATAAACTCTCTGAACCTGGAATGAATTACCCATCAGGATGGTAGGTGGGGAGGCTCCTTAAGAGTTAATGAGGGGATGGGGGAAAACCACCCATCTGTAGAAAATATTAGACCTGACCACGGATGGGGGAATTCTTTCCACACACAATCTTGCAGAAAAGGCAAGAAAGGAAGTGTGGGGATCGAGGGGGGAGAGAATACACGCGATAGGGATCGCGGAAGAGAACTGAGGAGGAACTTTGGAAATACAGTGAGTTTTGAATAGAGGAGAAGGAGAGTAACCTTCATCCTTGACTTTCGTTGAGCTGGAAGTAGGATACTGAATCTCAAGCATCATGGTCTAGCTCGGGGGTGGCTAGTGGTAAATCCGTTTGGAGTCACTAAGCCTACGGTTGGGTGGAAACAAGCACCCCTCTCAGCAGTCATGTCACGCCTGGTGTTTCTGATAAGTGTTTATGTCTTGTATTTTGAATTGAATACCCTGGATGCAAGCTCATTTTTATATGCTCATAAATGGTTTATGTATAGAAGTGATTGCCTTGTGTTTTGATTGGGAGTAATGGATGCATGCGTATACTTATATATGACCATAATAGGTTTATGTATAGAATGAATAAGTTCATAATATGAGTTCGTTCTCTTGAGAATTGTCCCTTCTACTTGTCTCATGCTCTGTCCTGGTTTAATTTCCCAAAGGCACCTTTTTCCAGGGAGATTCCTCACATTTCAGAGTCAGAGTGAGTTCCTTGAAAAGACTATCGTTATAGCAAACCTATGAGTTTACTTTACCCCGATCACAGAGTTCATAGCTCGGCGAATTAGGAAGGCATCTCAGTCGGGTCAACAAGTCTAGGGATAATTACCCAAGAATCATTTGAAGGTCCAGATGACCTGGGTCTGGAAACCTTGTATAAGAAAGAGTAGTTCTCTCAGGTTTCAAAGTTGTGGGAGTTCGAAGCCCCGAGAGGTTGAATATTGTGAATCAAGCTCAGAAAGTATAGTGAGTCCAATTATTGAAAGAGAATACCCCATCTTTTGGTAGATGAATAGTTAGAATCCTTTTAGAAATACCCCAGATTTGTCAAGACCGATGGATCTAGCGGAGGAGCCCAGGCGTTAATACCTCGACCCCTTCAGCCTTCACAAGTAGTGATGGGATCCAGGACCGTAGATCCAAGGATCTGTCAGAGCTCTATTGACCATCGACCTTAACCTTTGGATAGGTAGGAGAGTGGACTCGATGAAGTCCTGAAAGTCCCGAAGTATTCAGAACCATCCATTGGCATAGGACACATGGAAGTTGGGTAGCATTTTTTTGACTCGCGACTTGGAGTGGTCAAAGGGTAAGACCGCACGAACTTACGATTCATGAAATCGCGACATGATCGTGGTCGTTGATCCATGAGTGATCTGGACCGCCGTTTTAGTTTGAATAAGTTTCGATGTTTCAGTATCCGACAAACCAGAGGGAAAGACCCCTTGTCTTCGCAAGTCACGAAATCTCGGTATACAAAACCCCAATGCTCTCTATGGATGAGTCGGTTTAGTGTGAATAATTTTTAGCATTTCAACATATGGGAAACCAGAGGGCAAGACCCCTTGTCTTCGAAAGTTGCAAAATCCCGGTATACGAAACCCCGATGTGCTCTATGGATGAGCCGGTTTAGTGTGAATAAGTTTCGGCATTTTGGCATCTGGGAAACCAAAGGGAAAGACCCCTCATCTTCGCAAGTTTTGAAATCTCGGTATATGAAACACCAATGCACTCTTTGGATGAGTTGGTTTAGTGTGAATAAGCTTCAGTGTTTCGACATTTCAAGGGATAGGGAGTCGGGGAGAGCTCTCACACAGAAATCCCAAAACGCAAAAGCCATAAGCGCCCTTTTGGTAAGGCCTGTGGTCATAGCCAATGATCACATGGAGGAGGATAAGGGAAGGGATGGTTTGTGCTAGGCCCCATAGAAATTCAGGGATTCTGTCCCTCGAAGAAAAGATGAAAAATCTAGGTTGTCGTAGTGGGTGTGTGACAAATTGGTATCAAAGCATGGTTACAATACTTGGCTTGCTTGGGCTCATGGACAAGTTGCGTAGAAACTCCATTTGAAGTACTCTTAAAAGGATTAAATCTCTATCCTAACCCCCTTTATCAAAATTCGAATTTAAGAATGAAAATTCCTATTATGTGTATGCATTTGAAAAACATGAATTATGCGTTGATTGTGAATGAATATAATGTTGACTAACAACAAGTGTTTTTCCTACACAACAAGCGGACGATCAACCACGGAAAACTACAGATGCATAGAATGGTGACTCACCATGAAGTGGGGGATGGCTCTGACAATAGAGACAAAGAGTCTGACGAAAGGAGAGTGGTAGAGACCCCTCCAGATCTAGCTGAGACCGTGAGAAGCCTCATGGTCGAACTATAGAGCTGCAAGGCCAACAACGAGAGGTTGATAAAAGAGAAAAAGAAGCAAATGGAAATTAATGCAGTCTTTCTACAGAGTTTATCTGACATACAAAGACAATTGCAGCATGGACCTGACACTAGTCACGCGGACCAACGACAAACAAAGAAAAGTTGAAGTCCACCTAAGATACCAAAACGTGGTATTTTAAGTGGCCACACTAGGAATAGCACCTCAAGAAAGGTCCACCCCAGAGATAAGGGATAAGCATCTGACGATTCCTCTAGAAAGGAAACTGGTGATTTGAAGGAATATTCTAGTAGCAGAACTAGTTCTTATTCCCGAAGAAAATGGAAGAAGCGAAATCATTTCAAAAATCATAATCTTGAAGAATTCAAGGAGGCAAAACCACCCTCTTTCGATGGTGAAATAAAGAAGGGAGAGAAAGCAGAGGCCTGGCTGCTTGGACTAAAGAAGTATTTCAGAGTCCATGACTTCTCGGAAAACTTGAAGGCCCGAGTAGCCGCTTTCAACCTGAATGGGAAGGATTCCATTTGGTGGGAAGACCTTAAGAACGTAAAAGGGATTCATAAAGAAGACCTATCTTGGGAACGGTTTGAGAAATACTTCAGGAAGAAGTATCTATCGGAAAAGTATTTTGACGAAAAGACTAAAGAATTCTATGAACTCAAGCTAGGGAAACTCACCATAGAGGAATATGTCATCATATTCCTCGAGTTGTTGAGGTACGTACCCTATATAAAAGCATAAAAGGAAAAGGTGCAACGATTCATCAGTGGACTACCTAAGGACTATCAGAACAGGATTGAGTTTGATGAGCCAAAGACCCTAAAAGATGTTATTTGAAAGGCAAGATATTGTTATGAATGGCTTGGGCATCGGATAGAACCTCATGAAGGCTGGAAGTAGAAGAATAGTTTGGGATTCCAGAAAAAGGGGTTTAAATCCCCTATATTTAAAAACTATAAAAATGACTCAAGGATGAGCTTCCCAACCCGAACTGTACACTAGCAGAATTTCCCCTCCTAGAGTGGAAATAAACCTTTTGGATCTACCCGAGGAAAGATTGATAACGCAAAGAGAGAACCCTTGAAATGTTGGGGTTGTGGAGAAGAACATCTACTGGGGGACTGCCCGCACCGACAATAGAACAATCGGAGAATTTACAATGTTCAAAAAGCTACCACCCTCAATAACGTGGCCAGGAGTATGCTGCAAATTTATGCAACCGTGGATAATAAACAAGCTGACCACCAAGCTTTAGTGGTGGAGATGGAAGGTATGATCACCAACCATCTAGTGTCTATTCTAATTGACCCCGGTTCAAATTTGAGTTATATATCTCATAAGGATATTGATAAGTGTAAATTATATCCATATAAACATCCCAAGCCATGGTTGGTACAGTTAGCCACTGGCACCAAAAGAAAGGTAGTGGAGGTCATACTAGCTCGCCAATTCACTATGGGTGAATTCCCCACCCAAGAAACCCTTAACATACTACCCCTAGGATNAAGCATCATGGTCTAGCTCGGGGGTGGCTAGTGGTAAATCCGTTTGGAGTCACTAAGCCTACGGTTGGGTGGAAACAAGCACCCCTCTCAGCAGTCATGTCACGCCTGGTGTTTCTGATAAGTGTTTATGTCTTGTATTTTGAATTGAATACCCTGGATGCAAGCTCATTTTTATATGCTCATAAATGGTTTATGTATAGAAGTGATTGCCTTGTGTTTTGATTGGGAGTAATGGATGCATGCGTATACTTATATATGACCATAATAGGTTTATGTATAGAATGAATAAGTTCATAATATGAGTTCGTTCTCTTGAGAATTGTCCCTTCTACTTGTCTCATGCTCTGTCCTGGTTTAATTTCCCAAAGGCACCTTTTTCCAGGGAGATTCCTCACATTTCAGAGTCAGAGTGAGTTCCTTGAAAAGACTATCGTTATAGCAAACCTATGAGTTTACTTTACCCCGATCACAGAGTTCATAGCTCGGCGAATTAGGAAGGCATCTCAGTCGGGTCAACAAGTCTAGGGATAATTACCCAAGAATCATTTGAAGGTCCAGATGACCTGGGTCTGGAAACCTTGTATAAGAAAGAGTAGTTCTCTCAGGTTTCAAAGTTGTGGGAGTTCGAAGCCCTGAGAGGTTGAATATTGTGAATCAAGCTCAGAAAGTATAGTGAGTCCAATTATTGAAAGAGAATACCCCATCTTTTAGTATATGAATAGTTATAATCCTTTCACAAATACCCCAGATTTGTCAAGACCGATGGATCTAGCGGAGGAGCGCAGGCGTTAATACCTCGACCCCTTCAGCCTTCACAAGTAGTGATGGGATCCAGGACCGTAGATCCAAGGATCTGTCAAAGCTCTATTGGCCATCGACCTTAACCTTTGGATAGGTAGGAGAGTGGACTCGACGAAGTCCTGAAAGTCCCGAAGTATTCGGAACCATCCATTGGCATAGGACACATGGAAGTTGGGTAGCATTTTTTTGACTCGCGACTTGGAGTGGTCAAAGGGTAAGACCACACGAACTTACGATTCACGAAATCACGACATGATCGTGGTCGTTGATCCATGAGTGATCTGGACTGTCGGTTTAGTGTGAATAAGTTTTGATGTTTCAGTATTCGACAAACCAGAGGGCAAGACCCCTTGTCTTCGCAAGTCATGAAATCTTGGTATACAAAACCCCGATGCTCTCTATGGATGAGTCGGTTTAGTGTGAATGATTTTTCAGCATTTCAACATATGGGAAACTAGAGGGCAAGACCCCTTGTCTTTGAAAGTTGCAAAATCCTGGTATACGAAACCCCGATGTGCTCTATGGATGAGCCAGTTTAGTGTGAATAAGTTTCGGCATTTTGGCATCTAGGAAACCAGAGGGAAAGACCCCTCATCTTCGCAAGTTTTGAAATCTCAGTATATGAAACACCAATGCACTCTTTGGATGAGTTGGTTTAGTGTGAATAAGCTTCAGTGTTTCGACATTTCAAGGGATAGGGAGCCGGGGAGAGCTCTCACACAGAAATCCCAAAACACGAAAGCCAGAAGCGCCTTTTTGGTAAGGCCTGTGGTCATAGCCAATGATCACATGGAGGAGGATAAGGGAAGGGATTGTTTGTGCTAGGCCCCATAGAAATTCAGGGATTCTGTCCCTTGAAGAAAAGATGAAAAATCTAGGTTGTCGTAGTGGGTGTGTGACAAATTGGTATCAAAGCATGGTTACAATACTTGGCTTGCTTGGGCTCATGAACGAGTTGCGTAGAAACTCCATTTGAAGTACTCTTAAAAGGATTAAATCTCTATCCTAACCCCCTTTATCAAAATTCGAATTTAAGAATGAAAATTCCTATTATGTGTATGCATTTGAAAAACATGAATTATGCGTTGATTGTGAATGAATATAATGTTGACTAACAACAAGTGTTTTTCCTACACAACAAGCGGACGATCAACCACGGAAAACTACAGATGCATAGAATGGTGACTCACCATGAAGTGGGGGATGGCTCTGACAATAGAGACAAAGAGTCTGACGAAAGGAGAGTGGTAGAGACCCCTCCAGATCTAGCTGAGACCGTGAGAAGCCTCATGGTCGAACTATAGAGCTGCAAGGCCAACAACGAGAGGTTGATAAAAGAGAAAAAGAAGCAAATGGAAATTAATGCAGTCTTTCTACAGAGTTTATCTGACATACAAAGACAATTGCAGCATGGACCTGACACTAGTCACGCGGACCAACGACAAACAAAGAAAAGTTGAAGTCCACCTAAGATACCAAAACGTGGTATTTTAAGTGGCCACACTAGGAATAGCACCTCAAGAAAGGTCCACCCCAGAGATAAGGGATAAGCATCTGACGATTCCTCTAGAAAGGAAACTGGTGATTTGAAGGAATATTCTAGTAGCAGAACTAGTTCTTATTCCCGAAGAAAATGGAAGAAGCGAAATCATTTCAAAAATCATAATCTTGAAGAATTCAAGGAGGCAAAACCACCCTCTTTCGATGGTGAAATAAAGAAGGGAGAGAAAGCAGAGGCCTGGCTGCTTGGACTAAAGAAGTATTTCAGAGTCCATGACTTCTCGGAAAACTTGAAGGCCCGAGTAGCCGCTTTCAACCTGAATGGGAAGGATTCCATTTGGTGGGAAGACCTTAAGAACGTAAAAGGGATTCATAAAGAAGACCTATCTTGGGAACGGTTTGAGAAATACTTCAGGAAGAAGTATCTATCGGAAAAGTATTTTGACGAAAAGACTAAAGAATTCTATGAACTCAAGCTAGGGAAACTCACCATAGAGGAATATGTCATCATATTCCTCGAGTTGTTGAGGTACGTACCCTATATAAAAGCATAAAAGGAAAAGGTGCAACGATTCATCAGTGGACTACCTAAGGACTATCAGAACAGGATTGAGTTTGATGAGCCAAAGACCCTAAAAGATGTTATTTGAAAGGCAAGATATTGTTATGAATGGCTTGGGCATCGGATAGAACCTCATGAAGGCTGGAAGTAGAAGAATAGTTTGGGATTCCAGAAAAAGGGGTTTAAATCCCCTATATTTAAAAACTATAAAAATGACTCAAGGATGAGCTTCCCAACCCGAACTGTACACTAGCAGAATTTCCCCTCCTAGAGTGGAAATAAACCTTTTGGATCTACCCGAGGAAAGATTGATAACGCAAAGAGAGAACCCTTGAAATGTTGGGGTTGTGGAGAAGAACATCTACTGGGGGACTGCCCGCACCGACAATAGAACAATCGGAGAATTTACAATGTTCAAAAAGCTACCACCCTCAATAACGTGGCCAGGAGTATGCTGCAAATTTATGCAACCGTGGATAATAAACAAGCTGACCACCAAGCTTTAGTGGTGGAGATGGAAGGTATGATCACCAACCATCTAGTGTCTATTCTAATTGACCCCGGTTCAAATTTGAGTTATATATCTCATAAGGATATTGATAAGTGTAAATTATATCCATATAAACATCCCAAGCCATGGTTGGTACAGTTAGCCACTGGCACCAAAAGAAAGGTAGTGGAGGTCATACTAGCTCGCCAATTCACTATGGGTGAATTCCCCACCCAAGAAACCCTTAACATACTACCCCTAGGATCATATGACTTGTTGATTGGTATGGTGATCCAGGTGGATATCGGTGGCCACCCACCTTTTCCAACTGGGTCAAAACAATTTTCTGGCAATTTTGGCAATTTACTATTTTTAGTAGGTTTTAACTTCCGGGGCCATTTTGAGGGCCTAAATGAAGGTTTTTTGAGATCGAGGTTCTCAATGATATCCAAAGGAATTATTTAGCCCCCAAAATGAATCTCCTCGACGATACCTTTCCAACGAGCTATCACACACCTAAAACAGAGATCGTATGCAAAAGTTACAACCCCGGGAAGTTGATGTACTAACTTACCCAAACGGGGCCCACATGACTTTTGGCGCTTCATCTCCTAGGGATAGGATTTTGGATGTATATGACTTTTGGCATTCTCTTCTATTGTAAAAAAGGCCTCTAGAGCCTCATTGTAGTCATCTTCTCACGGATGCGAGTAGCAGCCACGTCTCTTCTCAGAGATAAGCTACCAGTGCCTTAGCTAGTTTATTTACATTCTGTCTATAAGCATATTTCAGTCATTTGTTATTAATGAAATGAAGTCTTATTTCCGCTACATATCTGCGTTTATGTGTATTTCTATATTTCATTGTGTTCCTACATAAATCCGGATCAGTGGTATCAGAGCAGTCTACTCATTCTCGATCCTTCTTTGCATGTCCCCAACGAGATCAAGGTATAAGGAGTTGGGACTTGATCTAGTTGAACCTTTGCGAGATCAGCCTCGCAAACCCCGACGACCGCCCATGGGGGAAGAAAAGAAAGATGAGGGAGCAGGATATCCTATCAAAATGTTTCTCAAGGAGGCCCTCGAGAAACAAAGGAACGCGATGATCGACAACTTTGCCCATATTCTTCAACGGATTCCGACTGGCAGTGCATCGACATCCAGAAGCCACTCTGGAGGTGCCACTCCTTTTAAGGTACAAGTAAACTTCGACATTCCCATAT
>JZKD02S1967018.1:17984-28310 GCA_000966675.3 Picea glauca
TGGAAATTAAAGTTTTAGCCACTAAGTATATGGTGTATATTCAATAAACATGGTTTTCATAACATAGTTATGGATTGGACATTAAAGTTTTAGTCACTAAGTATATGGTGTACATTCAATAAACATGATTTTAGAGATAGGGAAGGTAAGTAAATTTATAAATTGTTTTAATATGAATATATAATTTAATATATATGAAAATAATGATTAAGACCGTGTGTTTCCTTCTAAGAGGTTATAGGTTTAAATTTAGAGGGGGTAGGGTATGTATACCTCCTTAGACTTTAGTAGTCTAAGGGGGTCCCTTGTCCCACAAACAAGGGGGTCTCATACACCAATTTGGTGTCTAGCTTTATCATGAAGACTAATTTTTGGAATAGGTTAGAAGAGCTCAAAGTTCTTTTCGAGCTGAGAGTTGTTGCACTAAGGTTATAAGACAATGCTATTGTCAAGTTTAGGAGCACTTGTCTCACAAACAAGGGGGTCTGATACACCAATTTGTTGTTTGCATGGCTATGACCTTAAAATTAGATTGTTATTATTATTATATGATTTAAAATAAATAAAAAATTGATCTCCTTTATTGTTTTGTTAATTTTAGAAATTTTTTGACATAGTTCCTAGGACCAATTTTTGGAATAGGTTAGAAGAGCTCAAAGTTCCTTTCAAGCTGAGAGATATTGCAGTAAGGTTATATGAGAGTGTTATTTCCAATTTTGGAAACACTAGGGGATGGATGGAAGAAATTAACTGTAATATAGGAGTCAAGCAAGGTTTTCTCTTGTCCCCTACCCACTTTGGCATATGCATTGATAAGTTAGTATATTGTTTGGAAGATGTTGTTTGTATTGGCCCGACTCTCACTAGTATAGTGATAATCCTTATTCTTTATGCCAATGATATTGTTTTTATGGTGAGGAATCCATATGACCTCGGTAAGAAACTAAGAAGCCTCAAGGACTTCTCCTCTACTATGGGTATGACTGTGAACACTGAAAAAAAAAAGTTGTGATAATTAAATCCCAAAATATCACCTATGATATTTCGTATATGACAACAATATATTCAAGGAAGTGCTTTCATAGAAATACCCTAGGATTGGCATTCATCACAAGCTCAATTGGAACTATAGCATTGAGAAAATGATAAATGGAGGGTGGAAATCATATTATGGGCTTGAAAACAAGAGTAAGATAGAAAACCTTTGGCAATGGGATAAGAAAAAAATATTCTTTGATACTCTCGTCACTCCTATTATCTTGTATGGATGTGAATTTTGGGGATGCATTATCTCTAGAAAATCCTAGAGAAAGATAGAGCAGATCCAAAAGAATTTTGTCAATAAAAATCTCAAAATTAAAGTCAATGCACCCTATCTTATCCTCCTTATAGAAACGAGGCTCTCCTCCATTGAGAGCATGGCCATGATTAGGTATTTAATGTACAAGAACAAGATAAGCAACATGCATGACAAGGGGCTCTCCAAAATTGCTTCAAACTCCAACCAAAACCACTAGTGACTCAAGTTGGGATGGCATAAAAATGCCAAGCCTTAGCTAAATAAATGGGGGATACAAGAATATGACATTCTACAGAATACCAATAATATTAAAAATATTATTACATCTAAATTTAAGGAGAATATGTGGTGCAATAAAGAATTAGAGGACAAAAGGAAATTAAGATATAAGGAGGTGGTCAACCCCAACCTACAAGACCAAAAGTATCTCTCGGTTATGAATTTGAACCAACTCCCACAAGCTTCCTAGACTAATTGGTCATTGGAAAATTCCCAAAACATTGTGGGATCAAAGAATCTGTCATCTTTGTGACACTAAGAGGGTTGAACATGAAAATAAATTTCTCCTAGAGTGCTCTCCATATACTCAAATTAGATTGTAATTTCAAAATATATATCACAATACCACCCTTCATAACCTCCAAAGTTATCAAAACTATGGTGATCTTGGAACACTTCGTTTAAAAACATTTGAACACAGAAACAAAATTAAAAAAAATCTAAGTAATTTGTTACCTTTTTCAAGGTCCGATAAACCAATTTTGGTCTCAATGGACGTTACTCAATATATATATATATATATATATATATATATATATATATATGATTTGCATGTGAAATAATTATAATTTAATAGTTATTATGTATTTATTTAGATATCAAAATGGATGAAATTTATTAAAGTTGATTATCTTAATTATTGATATGCTTTTTTTGTATTATAAACTTGATTACTTGCCAATTAGGTTTATCTTGGGTGGTTGGGAGGAATAATTATTATCCCCCTCACCCAGGTTCAATGTCTATAAGTGACATGTAGAGAAAATAATAGTTACACTAAACCACCCAAGAAAGAGAAGACATAATTAAGAAAAAAATAAATGACAGACACACAAAGATTTTACCTTGGAAACCCTTAACCATGAAAACCAACATTCCTTGAGTGTCTCATGCTCTCTTGTTGTATTATTCATTCATAGAGTAAAGAGTTACATGACTAACTTTAGATTCACCTAAGACACAATCATCATCCTACTCTCTTTCTTTATAAAAGAACAACCCTGCAACCAATTTAGCTTACATCTGCATGGCTAAGTTATGACTAGCAACATCAACTTATGACAATTACAACACGCCATATTTATAGTATTTAATACATGAAAACCATTAAATCATGGTGCCCCAAAATGGTTACAGATCCATGTAAATGATTGGTTGCAATCCTACGAATCTCGGGATTCTATTATAGTCAACTACCTGTCGGATACCAATCAACTACCCAGTTGACCTTTAGTCAGGCTCCATTCAACTTCCACTCGACCTCCTATTAGTTGAACTTTTTATTTCCTCGTCAACCACTTCGAAGTTTGACTTTCCATTTGATCACTTTGACCTTCAACTTAACCATCGACTTGACTTGACCCATAAGTTGATTCATCAACCAATCAATCCACCTCGACTAGAAAATCGGATGACTATTACTTCACTACAAATAATATAACTAGGCAGGTTGGAATGTGCACTCCCCAATGAGGAGAGCACACATATCGAGGCATACTATAAGGGTGCTACCACAAAGGGGAACCTCCTTCCAAATGCAACACACTTCACTTCAAATGCCACATGGGGTGCATCTCTACTTGGGAGGTTTGGAACAAGTCCCAAGGACTAGGAACTGGTCAACTAAGATAGTTGATAGGGTTTGGGCCCTTTTCTAGATTTTTGTTAGTTAGAATTGGTCCAATTTTGATCAGAACCATTGTATGCTCATCCAATTCTATATAAATGTTTCCTATTCTACTAAATAAAATGAATGGTTCTGCTTCCTCATATCATGTGTTGTTTTTTTCTTTCTCTGTGAATGTTCTTTGGATTTATCTATAATATTGCAGATCAAATGGTATCAAATCACTGGCCCAAGGTTCTTTTGCTCCACTAGTAACCTATTTCAGTGGTAGATCCAGGAAAACCCATATCCCTTCCCGGAATGTGCTAAGATTGACATTTTTTTCTGGAGGTAAGGGATGTGGTAGGGTTTATTTTCTCCCTCCTCTCTCTCTCCCGATAAGTGCACTATGGAAACCCTCTCCTCCTCTTATCTCAAGAATATTTCTAGAGGTGCACTAGGGAAACCCCCTCCTCCTCTCAATTATGTCAAGTTTTTCATAGGTGTGATAGGGAAACCCCCTCCTCCTCTTCACTTAGTTTGAATTCCAGAGGTGTGTTAGGGTTTTTTCCCTCCTCTCTATAGATTAGTGGCCTATATTTCATATATGGATAGGAGCATCATTATTTTATGAATAGCATGCCTCCAAGAAGAGACACTTTATAGGATGATGCCTCTTCTATCACCTCTTCCCCTATCCAAGAGTTGGTTTTGGCTCTTCATGATCTTATTATATTGCAGCATCAAACTCCACCTCCTTTGCAACTGGATGCACACTTCCAAATTCCTAATTTATCCGGGAATATCAATGGGGCTATTATGGATTCTTGGATTTGAAGTCTCTCTACATAATTCATAACTCGTCATGACATATATGATGAGGAGAAGCTTCAGATTGCTAGTTTACAAATGGAAGGAATTTTCCAGGACTGGTTGGATACTATACCCATTGGGACCCAACTAATTATGGATTTGCAGGAATCGGCCTCGTATTCTACTCCTCCTATCGACACTTTGGAAACTCTCTATCAAGCGCTCCATATAAAATTCTATCCTCCTAAATACCGTCAGAATCTTTTAGCTCATTGGTTGCAGTTCCACTAATTCTCAGGCTAGTCCATGCAACAATACATTAAAATATTCACCAGGATCTTCATCTTCATAACTCTGAAGAGGTACTCATAGTAAGTTTTAATTTTGGTTTATTGAATTTTTTACGTAGGGAGGTGGAAATGTTTTACAGTAGTTGTCTAGATAAGGCTTTCTCTTGTGATCTAGTAGTTGAGTGCAAGCTATCTCCTCACTTGAAATCCACACAATATCATCTTAATTCAACCTCTGCACCCTTCTCTCCAAAGTCTCTCTCTTCCCCTAAGTCTTCTAACTGGTGCACATTCGATAAGTCTTTTTTCCATAACATTGCCAATTTTCGTGTCCTACAGAATCCATCCACTGCTAAAAATATTTTTGTCGATACTCCCGAGTCCTCATCTGCAGTGTCCCCTCCTTTTGAGCCAATCTCTTCATAAAATTCCACGGCTGCAAACCCCTCTTTTATTTTGATGGTTATTGATTCTAATGCTACCTTAGTTTCCCCTCTCTTCACCCACAATTTCCAAATCAAGCAGTCTCTTTCTATGCTCATTATTGATAATGGCATCCAGAATAATTTAGTAGCTCAATATTTGGTTAACTAATTAAATCTTCCCACCACCCCTCATCCCTCTCCTTATCAATTAGGGTGGGTTTATAAGGATGGACCTTGTCTCATGGTCACACAACGTTGTGCGGTCGCCTATGTCATTGGAGACTTATGTTATTCTATCCTTTGTGATGTGTCTATCTTAGATTGTGCATGTCTTCTTTTGGGAATCTCTAACCAGGAGCAACATGATGCCATATATCATGCTCACACCCATCAACATCACCTCAAACATGATGGTCGAACTTATTTTCTTACCTCTTCATCCTTGAAAGCTCCTCCTCTACTCATTGGCAAAGCTGATGTCCACCAAGTAAGCCTCAATAAATCCATGTCCTTATGATTTGTGTGGCCTATTAATCTAGATAAGACTCATGACTACATTACACATGATCTGTTTATTGTTCTCTCTAAATTTTATGCTGTGTTTTCTCCTCCGGAAGGCCTTCTACCTCAACGCCCTATTGAGAATTATATTGACCTCATTCCTGGTGCTTCTCTTCCTAATGTCCCTTTGTATCACTTGGCTCCCCGTGAGGATGAGTAAATTAAATGCGAACTCCAACAACTTCTCAATTCCATCTGTATCTAACCCAACTGCTCTCCTTGCACCTCCCATGCCTTCATTATTCCCAAAAAGGAGAGTGGTGAGTGGCATTTAGTCACCTATTACCAAGCTCTCAAAAATATTATTGTTAAAAATAGTTATCCTCTTCCTCATATTGAAGACTTGATTGATCAACTCAAAAGGGAAAAAGTATTTTACAAATATGGATCTAATGGCGGGCTATCACCAAGTGCACATGGCTTCTAGAAACACTTGGAAAAAACTTTTAAAACCATATTTTGTCTCTATGAATGGAGGGTGATGCCTTTTGGCCTCACCAATGCGCTTGCCACATTACAGAGGCTCATCAATGATATATTCCATCCTCTGTTGGGACTTATTGTGGTAATTTATTTGGATGACATTCTGGTCTTCAGTTTGACTTGGGAGGAACACTTACAACATCTGTGTAGCATACTCAAATTGTTGCGTACCAATCACCTTTAGGTCAAGGAACTTAAGTCCTCCTTTGGCCAGACTTTTGTCTCTTATTTTGGGTTTCTCATAGATTAGGAAGGTGTACCTCATGATGCTTCCAAAGTTTAGGCTATATCACAATGGAATGCTCATCAGTCCGCGCTGGCCCTTAAAATTTTTCTCGGTGGCATCAATTTTTACAGGAAATTCTTTCCTCACTTCTCTCAGTTGGACAAGACCCTTCATCATTTGGGCAGTTAGTTCACTTTTATTTGGAATATGGTGGTGCAGGAGCAGTTCTAGTGCCTTAAAGAGGCCCTTTGTTCAACACTTGTCCTTTGTTATTGGCACAATTCTTAAACATGTGATTGGCACAATTCTTAAAAAGGGAGGACATCCCATTGCTTATCATTCTGAGACATTAGCTCAAGACAAACAACACTACAATACCTACGATAAGGAATTCTATAGCTTGGTCCAGGCCTTAAAACAATGTTGCCACTATTTCTTGGGTAAGGAGACAATTCTTCATACTGATCATCATCCTTTGATTTTTATTAATTCTGATTCTAAGCTCCATGAACAACATCATTTGAACTGGTTTGTTTATCTACAACAGTTCCACTTGGTCATCAAATATAAGAAAGGGGACACCAATCACATGGTTGATCTCCTTAGTCATTGTCCTCAAATATTTCAAATATTGTCTATCTGTTGTGTTGATTATGAATATTGGAAGTGATCTAGGTGGATATCGATGGACACCCACCTATTCCAACTAGCTCAAAACAATTTTCTGGCAACTTACTATTTTTAGTAGTTTTTCGGTTTCTAAACTTTTGAGGCCATTTTGAGGGCCTAAATGAATTTTTTTCGGGATCTATCTCCTTAAATATGACCAAAGGGTTTTAATGAGCCCTCAAAATAAATCTCCTCGATGATACCTTTACAACGATATATCATGCTCCCCAAAAGGCGATTGTATGCAAAAGTGATGCCCCAGGGAAGTTGATACACCAAACTACCCAAAACGGGGTCCACAAAACTCTTGGATTTTCATCTTCCGGTGTTAGGGTTTTGAATTTTATTTATGATAAAAAGGAATTTGGAGCCTCATTGTAAAAATAATCTTCTTGTGAATGCAAGTAGCGAACACATCTCTTCTCAGAGATAAGCTGGCACCATTCTAGCGAGTCTTTCACTCTGTATTTTTACAGTCTTTGTACATTTTTGCTCATGAATAGAAAATTGTGTATTACTATATTTCTGTGTTTATGATTGCATCTCTGATAAATTTATGTTATATTATTGTATATCCGATATATCTTTGTACATTTCTTTATTATATATCCACTCTCATTTTGTGCTGAAAATAATCCAGATCAGTGGTATCAGAGGAGGATACTCTTGATCATTTTTCAGTGCATGTCCCCGACGAGGTCCGAGTATAGAAAGTTGGGTCTTGATAATTTATTGAGGACAATATCTCTCGCACACCTGAGAAATTCTCCATGGTGGAAGAAAATAAAAACGACAGAGAAAACGATTGTATTAATGTGTTGATTGAGCAAGCTCTCACAGGACAGAGGGACGAAATGATGGAGTTTTTTTCCCACTTCCTTCAATGCCTGTCGATAACAACATGTGCGTCTTCATCAAGAATCCACTTTGGAGGAACCTAACCTTTCAAGGTACAAATTAATTTTTATATTCCCATAATTGAAGGACAAATATATGTGGATTCCCTAGAAAAATGGTTAAATATGCTAGAAGGTTATTTCTCTATTCATAATTTCTCCGACGGGGAAAAGATCAACTTCACACTCCTTAAGTCTCTCCCTCATGTCAAACATTGGTGGGAAACTTACCAGGAGAAAAGTTCCACAGAGGAGTCTAGAATATATGGCGTCGAGCCCACTTGGGATTTTTTTGTGGATGTGATAAATTAACAATATTACCTTGTTGGAAAATATGAGGACCAATACATGAGATGGACCAGACTGCGGCAAGAGAGGGGCCAAGTAGTTTCAGATTTCACCAATACCTTCCATACATTTTGCACCAATTTGGGTATCAAAGACTCTGAACGACATTTGGTTCTGAAATATTGTGGGGCTATACACAAATACATCCAAACTGAAATGGATTTTTTGGACATCTCATCACTTGGTACTGCTTATCAACATGTTGTTAAAATAGAGTAGATATTTAAGCACCAAAACAAATGGGATTTCGGGTCTACAAACCCGCAACAACCAAAGTATGACAAAGACATCCCTAACAAACAGTCTCTTGAAAACCAGTCCAAGCCACAGGAAAACAAGGGTCATGGAAAGACGAAGAAGGACACTGGAAAATGGTGTGATTTCCAAAAAATCCCCTGGCACAACACCGATGAATGTCACTGAAAACAATAATTGGTGGCTGATATCAAAGACAAGGGTCTAAACCCTGATTTAAAGTCTTATTCAGAAAATAATAATAGAAGACATATCATCGAACCCCACTACTATTGTCACGATTGCAACATTTCAACCAGAAGAACCAATAGATCCTGAAGAGGGCGAGCACCCTTTTCATTCACAGATGTGGGTGGAGGGGACCCCACTACATTTTATTGTTGATAGTGGAAGCTAGAAGAACCTCATCTCAGCAGAGTTCGTCAAATAGTTGGTATTGTTGACAACACCACACCTGCAACCATACACCATTGGGTGGTGTCGCCAGGGACGAGATCTTTGTGTCAGCCAATAGTGTCGATTGTCATATGATATCCAACCCTTCAAGGATGAGGTATTATGTTATCTTGCCCCGCTGGATGTCTATGATGTTCTCTTGGGCCAGCCATATATGTGGAAACACCATGATATCTATGAGTCTCAACCCTATAGTGTCATTGTTACTTTGGGGGTTCATCCTACATGATACCAGAGGTAATTCCAACTATTGTCCCACCTAAACAATGTTGCAAGGTAGTATCTCATACTACAAAATTCATCTTCTTCACAATCTTTTCAAAAGGTGAATGGAAGGATACTGTAACCACTACAGTCTCGACCCAATCACCTTCTATCCAACAAAAGCATGTCCACAAGATTGCAAAAAAGCACAAAGATTATTTTTTCACATAGTCATCTCATGTAGCCCGACCAGTTGAAAATATTAAACCCCACAACAATAGTTTCATGATAGCCTTCCAAAAACCAATTAATGCAACATCTCCAGCAAGGCAAGCAACTCACCAAGCTTCTGATTCAATAATCCCTTTCCCCTCTCCGTCGAGAACTCAACATAATGGAGACCATTTCTTTCTAAGGAGGGAGGATTGATCTAGGTGGATATCGGTGGCCACCCACCTATTCCAACTGGCTCAAAACAATTTTCTCGCAACTTACTATTTTTAGAAGTTTTTCGGTTCCTAAACTTCTGGGGCCATTTTGAGGGCCTAAATGAAGTTTTTTTGGGATTTATCTTCTCAATTATAAATGAAGGCTTTGATTGAGCCCCCAAAATGAATATCCTCGATGATACCTTTCCAATGAGCTATTGTGCACCCCAAACAGAGATTGTATGCCAAAGTTATGCCTCTAGGAAGTTAATACACCAAACTACCCAAAACGGGGTCCACAAAATTGTTGGCTTTTCATCTTCCAGGGTTAGGGTTTTGAATTTTATTTATGATAAAAATTACTTTGTAGCCTCATTGTAAAAATCATGTTCTTGTGAATGCGAGTAGAGAACACATCTCTTCTCAGAGATAAGCTTCCACCATTCTAGCGAGTCGTTCACTCTATATTTTTACATTCTTTGTACATTTTCGCTCATTAATATAAAATTGTGTATTATTGTATCTCTGTGTTTATGGTTGCATCTATGATACATTTATGTTATATTATTGGATATCTAAGATATCTCTGTACATTTCTTTATTATATCTTCTCTCTCATTTCGTGCTGAAAATAATCCAGATCAAGAAGCCTTTGTATGCCTCTGACCCTTTCTTTAGTACCATCTGGACTACCTTGCAACAACCTACTGTCATTAACCAGGCCCCTTTCCTAGACTACAACATTCATGATGGTTCGTTGTATAAGCTTGATAAGTTATGTGTTCCTACTATTGATGACCACCTTGTTCTCATTCGTGAAGCCCATGCCTCCTCTTATGGAAGCCACTTCGGCACATTCAAAACTACTCATCATATTCAACGTCACTTCTTTTGGCCTTCTTTACAGCCCCAAGTTGAGAAATTTATCCGATTTTGTACCCTCTACAATGAACATAAGTTGACCAACTACAAGTATGGAATGTATCATCCCTTACCTATTCCCTCCCATCCCTAGGAGTCTATCTCTATGGACTTCATCACCGATCTTCCCATGAACTTTCATCATCATGATGCCATTTGGGTGGTT
>JZKD02S1967018.1:46777-57816 GCA_000966675.3 Picea glauca
TTTTCATTTTGAATCATCTTGTACTTGAACATTTAAGTGGGGTAAAAGGAGGTTGCCCCCTCGAAGAGGCTTATTATCTGAAATTACCTCTTTTTCAAGGCGTTGAGTACTTTTTATGAGGTTTTTCTATGCTATATTGATTTTTGGTTCCTAACAACAATACACCATGCACAATATATGAGAAATAATCAATAGTTATTCTTCAAGGGAAGTAATGAGTTCCAAAGGTAGTTACAGCTTCCAAATATAAACGGAGGGATAAACCTCCAAGAGGAAGATACAATCCTCCAATATCAAGAGAGCGTTGACCTGTCCATACTTTCCCCTTCCTTCCACCCAAGAATATATGAGAGATAATAAAAATTTACTTTAAATCATCACCATCAATCAACCATCACATATAACCTGATAATGCTTCTTGAGACTTCTTCAACTTCTGAAATTCTTAAATTATTGGAATACTATGATCCTATAGATAATATTACTCAATGTACTACCTAAAACTCCTCCAATTTTCACTCCTTGAATCCTCCCCAAAAAGAAGTTATAGAGAATATGGTAGACCTTATTCAATTCTGGTTTATTCAGGCGAGAGAACTTGTACATAATACCCCACGCTCAATATTTAACATCAGATTCTGAAACTCGCACATAGTAACCTAAAGCCCATAATATTTCCAATGAAATTGGTATCACTTCATTTGGATTCTCTATTAAAAAGTTATGACTATTTTACCCGGAACACCTGTTTATTGACTAGCTTGAGGACTAGTCAAAAACCCTATCTTCCACAGAGTGTATCTCCAAAATTATAGAAAATATAGAGATGAATGTTTTAACACGGGTACCTATATATTTATTCTCCATACCATATCAATTTCACCATCTGAATCATTCTAGAAACAAAGTTATAGATAAAATGGTAAGATGACTTGTAAAAAACATACCTTGGAACACATCACCAAAAGACTTCATCCTCCCTTGAAATCCAACCTTCTTTTCCTCAGATTTCCTCTAAAATTCGACTTTTGTGTAAAATGAATGTATAATGATATATATTTATACCATTTATATCACTTCCCGTTAACATTAAGGCTGACCTGACACTTTCTTATTTTGTAATTCATTTCTTTAACTATCTTTAGGGCCAACCTGTACTTCCTTCTTCAATTCACTTTGTCATCTTCAAAAATTCATTTATCCTCAACCATGAGGATCCACGTGATTTTCCACATACCACTAGAAACAACATGATGTATACTATCCATACATGGATTTTGTATCTGCATTTTCATTTTCCTTCATGTCTAACTACCTCCATCAATCTTGCCGTCCAAAACCAATGACTAGGGTTGACATCAATGAAAACAACCAATCTTCCAACAATATCCCCTTTTGTCATTGATGGAAACACTCATGATCCCCCTGTCATCATGATCCCAATTTCTCTCCCCATTTGACATAAATGGAAAGGGGTGGGGCTGCTCCCCCTAACTTTAATGGGAAAAGGTAACTCTCTTATTTGGGGCTGCTCCCTCTGAACATATAGCAATTAATAACACTTCATTTGTATGGTATATTTATTCCTTGGAGATTTTTCATGGTTTTAGGATGTATATGTTACTTTGTCTTCTTGTTGCAGTTGCAACCAATCTTCCTGAACCTTCTTCTTTAATTTTTCATCTTTGTGAGTCAAACGTGAGAGTATATCCTTGATCACACATTTTACTAACATTGAGTAGATTATGCTTCAAGTATTAGAATACTCTAATCCTTTAGATAATATTACTCGATGTATTCTCTAAAAATCCTCCAAGTTTCACTCCTTGAATCCTCCCCAAAAAGAAGTTATAGAGAGAATGGTAGACCTTATTCAATTCTGGTTTATTCAGGAGAGAGAACTTGTACATAATGCCCCACGCTCAATGTTTGACATCAGATTTTGAAAATCACACACAATAAACTAAAGCCCATACTATTTCCAATGAAATTGGTATCACTTCATTTGGATTCTCTATGAAGAAGTTATGATTGTTTTACCCAGAACACATGTTTATTGACTAGCTTCAGGACTAGTCAAAAACCCTATCTTCCATAGAGTTTATCTCCAAAATTATAGAGAATAAAGAGATGAATGTTTTACCATAGGTACCTAGATATGTCTTATCCATACCATATCAATTTCTTCATATGAATCATTCTAGAAACAAAGTTATAGATAAAATGGTAAGATAACCTCTAAATAACATACCTTAGAACACATCACCAAAATACTTCATCCTCCCTTGAAATCCGTCCTTCTTTTCCTTAGATTTGCTCTAAAATTCAACTTGTGTGTAAAATGAATGTATAATTATATGTATTTATATCATTTATGTCACTTCCTTTTAACATTAGGGCTGACCTGACACTTTCTTATTTTGTAATTATTTTCTTTAATTATCTTCAGGGCCGACCTGTATTTCCTTATTCAATTCACTTTKTCATMTTCAAAAATTTATTTATCCTCAACCATGAGGATCCACRTRACATCCCACATACCACCARAAAAAACATGATGTATATTATCCATACATGGGTGTTGTATCTACATGTGCATTGTCYTTCATGTCCAAATACCTCCATCAATCTTGTGGTCCAAAACCAATGACTAGTGTYGACATCAATGACAACAACCAATCTTCCAACAGTATTGACTCAACCCAAGTTGATTCAATTTGACTTCAAGAACAACAATTATATTGCATCCATTCAATTTGACATTCCCTAACAAGTTTTATTGGATTCCAATTCAAACATCTTTCATTCATACCATTGCTCTCCTGACCATTTTCCACATATCATTATGAAATAAAGTGTTCACACCTACATCACTCATTTTTATGATAGAAATCATATTTGTTGATAAACCCATAATATGTATCACACATGGAAGGTTTCTTCTCCTCCCATCCCTCAACATCATTCAATATCTTCCTCGTCCAATAATTTTGGTTGTTGATCCATTCCCTAATAATACCTCTCCTCCTTCATATCTCTCATATTCATAAAACCATTCCTTGTGAGGTATCATATGAAAGGATGCAGCTGAGTCAATCAACCAAACATCACGATCCTTCTGTGTACTGGTAGACACTAGATACACATCTCCTCCTTTTTCTAGAGTATTCTTTCTCTCATTCAAACGCTTCCTGTCGGATCCTAGAATGATCTCATTTGCTTTCGACTTGTGGTCTCTCTTTTGATTCCCAACTTTACCGCATTTCCATCATATTCTCTTTGACTGATTCAAGGATTTCGATCTACCCGTCAAATTATAGTTTCTATCAGAGAATTTTCTTTTATCTCTGTTGACCGTTCGACCCCTCGCCATCAAAGAATCCTTGGTTGATCCTTCAATGTTCTTCCACCTCATTTATTATGAAAATAGATATGAAACCACATTTTCAAACGTTAATGTGGTTGAATTATTCCCTATAGTCATGACTAGCCTATCCTAGGAGTATGGGAAAGAACATAGAAGAATAATACTCAATGATTTTAATATTCATGGAAAATAATTGGCTTATTATAGTATTGAATGCATTTAGTTTATCTGTTACTGATCTCCCAACACTTATCCTTAGAAGATACAATGTCTTCAAAAGGAATTGCTTGTTTACCAGGTATTTCAACTGTTAGAAGCTTCCCAAATTGTCCCACAGTTTATCTGTAGAGTCTTCACCCAAGACATTCAACAATACCAAATATACAAGACAAATTTGAATCGTACTCTTCTCCCCCCTCTCAGGTTTTTTCCATTCTTCCTTTGACATATCCATCATAATTTTTTGGGAACTCATAGCTACCCATTGTTCTCTATCTATAAGGAGATATTCCATCTTAAGGTTTCAAAGTGCAAAATATTTTCCATTGAATTTGTTTATCTCTATCCTCAAACTACTTTCCATTCTTTAGAAGCACAAATTAAAGATCACTGACTTACAACTCTCATTGGACCTAGGTTTATCTCAGATCCGAGATCTGCTTAACCTTACTCTGATATGACTTGTACGAAGTAACAAACAACATATGATACCAGATGTTGAAAAAATAACACTCACACTAAACCAACCAATAAAGAGAAGACATATTTAAGAAGAAAATAAATGACAAGCACAGACAATACTCAAATATTTTACCCTAGAAACCTTAACCGAGGAAACCAACTTTTCTTGAGTGTCCCCTACTCTCTTTTTGTCTTATAAATTCATATAATAAAGAGTTACATGACTAACCTTAGTCTACACCTAAGACACAATCATCATCCTACTCTCTTGCTTTACATAAGAACAAGCCCAGAACCAATTTTGATTACATATACATGACTAAGCTACTATTAGCAACATCAACTTATTACAATTACAACACGCCATATTTACAAGATTTACTACATGAAAAATGCTAAAGCATGCTGCCCAAAAATAGTTACAGATCCACATAGATGATTGGCTATGATCCCATGAATCTTATCATTTTGATGCAGGAGCATCTCTCCACGTCAGACAACCATCTAGCCAGCCACGTCAGCGGTCTCAAATCGCGTGTTGAAGAGAGGCACAACCCTCATTTTCAAATTGAATTTGAATGAATGTAATTAAATGTTTTAGGTTGTTGAGCTATGAGGCCATGCTTTGCATAGGCGTAGAAGTAGGTAGGCCTTAAATGTTGAAGGCTAAGATCTAGATCCAGATTGTGGACTAGACAGCCCATTCAATGCTATTGAATATGGTAGGTGAGGTTGGAGGGAAGTGCTCTAAGATCCCCCTCATGAATATCTGTCATTGTATCTCATTTTGGTAAGTCGAGAGAGCAGAAGAGCAAGAGCTGAGACTCTATTAAAGTCTGAGCTTGAGAACACCCTTGTAAACAGGCATTTGCCATTAATACAAAATAATAGTTTTTCTTGCATATATTTTTGTATTGAATGAATTTCTTTTGAGTGTTCATGCCTTTGTGTTCTATTTATGCTGTAGATGTATGCTATAGGTTTTCATTTGCAGGGAGTTGTTTGATTTTCAGGCTTGAGAGGTTCTTTGTGGTTTCATGCTAGGAGGGCGTGACAGAGTACTGCGGTCTCTGAATACCAGTGCATAGAAGCTCTTCTGAACTCTGCGGATTCAGACAAAGACGTGTCGAGGTACAAGAGCTGAAATCATCAACTTGGGGAAGGTCTTTGAGGTTGTTGAACACCTCAGAAGGCAAGGCTGTGTAGGCGATACATAGTTGCAGACAGAAACTCTGCTGTGAGTTTTGTAGAGCTCTGCCAAGTGGGCATTGAGCAGGTGAAAAGAGTGCACAGAAGAACTCTGTTGTGAGTTTCGATAGAAGACATAAAATCAGTTTTGATTTCTATATAACTCTGCCAGGAGGGCATTGAGTCAGTGTGCATATAGGCATAGAGAAGAAAGAACTCTTTTAATTCAAATATTGAAGAAGAATCCACTGAAGGATCTTCACAGGGTTACTGAAGACCCTGAGCACTCAACAAGAGGTTGCTTGAGTGAAGGATAGCCAAGAGGGAATCCAAGTTCTCCATCTACAGGAGAAAGGAAAAAAGGAATTATTCCCTTAATGTATGAATAGCGGAAGCTCAGAAGAGATAGCACCTTTGTGTGTGTGAAGACTCTGCAAGGAGTGCAGAAGCCATAGAAATCTTTGAAGAGTTCGGGGTTCCCTAAATCTCAGAAGGGATACCGTGTTTCTATACGTGCAAGTGAGGGTTCCAGTCGTGAAGAGCTCATGGAGGAAAGAAGACAAAGGTCAAATCCTTTGAGAATTTGAAAATTCTTCTAAGTCTGGGAAGAAAAGCGCAAAGCTCGGGAGGAGAAACAACTACCGTCGGATTAAGCCGAAGAGATTCTAAGTCGTTGGATCTCGCTCAGAATAGCCGACAGCTGTCAAATCTGTCGAGAGGAGCTCGAGGTTTAAACCCTCATAAGCATAGTGAAAGTCCCGAAGGAGTATTGTATTGGCAATTCGACGTTCAGGAGTTTGGGATTCTAGAGGACAAAAGTTCGGGCCCTCGACATCAGAAATCGTGAAAGGGAGAATTAGATCTGAGCCATTCATCTGCGGGAGGATGCGTGTCATGAAATCGTCCATTTCGGAGATTCGGGCACCAGGAATCGTAGAGGTGAGCATCTTGACTTTGCATCTGGCGAAGTCCCGAAAGGATCGGAGCCATCCATCTGGAGGAGGACAAGTGTCATGAGATCGCCCATATCGGGGATCTGGACATCAGGGGTCAGAGAAGGAAGTCTTTTGACTTTGCGAGTGGAGAAGTAGTGAAGAGATCAGGACCGTCCATCTGAGGAGGATAGGTGTCAGGAATCATGGGGTCGACGAAGTGTTGAAGAATTCTGAGTGTAGGCTTCGGGAACTCGGAGGTTTGCAAAGTGAGAGCCCAAGGATTGGGTGCTCCAAGTCACGAAGTTGCGAAGTCGCGAGGAGCAAACACAATCGTTGGACTGAGGTCGAGGGAGGATTGTTGGATTAGAGCCTCATTGCACATATTGCGCATTTGGAGGTTCAGAGGTTGAAAGGACCTCGTCTCAACTGCAGAAGTCGCGAAGTGTCGAGAGCCGAGGCACGGAGGGAACACATGGTAGAACCATAAGGTGGGGCCCACACGGTTGACAGGTGGACACGTGTCGCCTGGAGAAAGGAGTCAACACTTCATTGACTTCTCGTGTCTTGGGGATTCGTGAGATAAGAGCACAGGAGCTCGACGCCGAAACTCGTGAAGTGGCGAGTTGCGAGAAGTGCGAAGGGAGGTCAACCCTCGCTGACTTTCAAGTTTTGGAGGTTCACACCAGGGGAGCATGGAGGATCAACCCTTTGATTTGCAAAGTCGCGAAGTTGCGACGGGAGCTAGCGTTAAGCCTAGCCGGTGGTCATGCACGGAGGGTGCTAACAAGGGAAGGAGCTATACCCATTTCGTGATTTCGGGTATCGCAGGATTGAGAAGGAGGAGTCAAGAGTTTTGACTCGCGAACTCGCGAGATTGCGAGTTGCGACAAGTTCCTTCGGGAATAGGCCTTGGTCATAGCGTCATGGTCGCTTGGGAAAGGTGGAGCTCACGCCTAGTGTTGTTCGCACAGGGGAGCTTTCGAAAAGGACCTGTGGATCAATAACTAGAGATTCTAGAAGGGAGTAAAAAAGAGCCACTTCGGCTCAGGGGAAAGCTATTGAACGACGTTTAGACCGGGAGGTTGCGCGGCAACTCTGTCGAGGCAGAGGTGGAATTGTTGCATCACATTTTGTTACAGTCGACTACCAATTGGATACCACTTGATCTCTAGTTAGTTTCCACTCGAGCTCTTGTCGAGTTTTGGTCGGTTGACCTTTCGACTTCTTGATCGACCACTTTGGCCTTCAACTTTATGTTCGATCACTTTGATCTTCGACTTGACCCATCATTCGATTCATCACCTAGTCGATCCATCTCAACTAAACAGTTAGAATATAACAACCCAATTATATAACATGTTGAGCTCTTAAGAGTATATTGTTGTAATGGCTTTGAGCCTTGTTGTTGATCGACCTAATAGATTTATTTTTTAGAGTAATATTTTGTGACATATTTTAATTCCATTTAAAAATATGTGTAACCATTATCACTACTTTTATAATATTTTATCATCATTTTCATAATTGTAAATTTCTTTAATATTGGATTTTCCATTACTTTTCAATTTTTTTAATGTTTCTATGATAATATAATATACTAACTTTTGTTTTTAAACTTTTTTTTAAGCATTATTTTATTTTCGAAAGAAATTGTAATGATAATATATCAACTTTTTTTTCAATTCACTTTACTTTAAAATATTTTGGTACATGTATTTTTTAATTTTTATTTATATTTCACATATTCTTGCCTTAATTTCAATGTAGTTAAATATTCAATATTCACTTGTGATTTCAAATATAAAATAATTATAAAAATTCTATTATATTTAAGATAATTCTAAATTTACAAATATGTGTCATATTACTATTTAAAATTAACATTAAATTTAAATAATTTGTAAATAATTATATCTTTAAACTTGATAAATGCTTAAATTGTATTAAAAATGATATGATAAATATAAATTTTAAGTGTTGGTAAAAGCATTGAAACAAATATTATTTTAACATTTTTACTTAGGAGAAATGTACAGGATTGTCAAAATAATAAAACAATTTGTTGAGCTGTCTTGTTGACTTTAATTTTTTTTTTGATACAGTTTCCAGTATTAACCTTTGGAATAGGTTAGAAGAGCTAAAAGATCCTCTCAAGTTGAGAGTTGTTGCTATAATATTGTATGAGAATGTTATTACCAAGTTTAGGAATACTAAGGGCTAGTAAGAAGAAATTGATTGTAATATAAGAGTTAAGCAAGGTTGTCCTGTGTCCCCTACCCTTTTTAACATATACAATGACAAATTAGAGGGTTTTTTGGAAGAAGCAAGTTGTGTTGTCTTAAATCTCATTGGTATAGTCATCATCCTTCTCCTTTATGTTGATGATATTTTTCTTAAGGAGAGGATCATATATGCTCTCAACAAGCAACTAAAAATCCTAAAGAATTTTTTCTTTGGTACCGGTATGAATGTTAACATTGAGAAAATGAAGGTTAAGATAATTAAATCCAAAGAGATAAGTTACAGTATTTTTTTGTATGACCACAACAACTTGAAGGAAGTGACTTCATAGAAATATCTTGGAATCCATCTTCATCGCAAGATTAATTGGAACTATAGCATTGAGAAAAGGGTAAATGGAGGGTTGAAAGCTTATTATTAACTTGAAAATAGTCATAAGCCAATGGACCTTTGGCTATGGGATAAGAAGAATCTCCTCTTTGA
The DNA here is from genome assembly GCA_000966675.3 of Picea glauca. NCBI lineage: Eukaryota > Viridiplantae > Streptophyta > Pinopsida > Pinales > Pinaceae > Picea > Picea glauca. The sequence goes on from JZKD02S1967018.1 coordinate 55,673, forward strand.
TACTCTCATCACTCTTGTTGAAGTCTAGGGTTGCACTGTCTCGAGAAAATCATGTAGAAATATATAGAAAATCCAAAACCATTTTATAACTTATAATCTCAAAATTAAAGGAAATGCATTGTACTATATCATGCTCATAGAAGTGAGTATTTCCCCTATTGAGAGTGTTATCTCTCGAATTCCCCCTAGAGTAAAATTGCCAAACTCTTCGAGGGGAAAACGGAGAGAAACTACATGCAAGCCGCCCATTGTCACCTCAAGAACCTTGCCTCACACTTCTAGGTTTGGATGATGGTTTTTAACCTAAGGGGGCACTCCCTTTACTAAACTCTAATCCTATCATTTAACGCAAGTGAGAGAATATGATAGGATTTAGATTATCCAAGATGAAATTATTCAAATATTTTTACTTTGATTTACAAATAGTGAATGTTATTTAAGCGTTCATCATTGCATTTGGATTTTAAGTGTCCATGAAACCAAAAGTATCCTTTGTAAGACCCAAAAAAGAAAGAAAAAGGTTTTTAGTCAAAGTAGTTCCTTATGCTACAACCCTCAAATATAAATGTAGTTCAGATGATCATGATACAAAAGGTAAATCTTCTTGAATGTTATTTTTGGTGCACTGCAATAGTCGAATGGTTGGTTTCGGGATGCCTAGGGAACTTCCAATATACGTGATGGTATGTGGAAGTGAAACTCTTTGTTCATGTGTGTGGAAGTGAAACTCTCTATTCAGGTGTTTTATAATGCAGTACTACTCAAGTGGGTACTCACAAGGGTTAAAAGGACTTCTAATAGGGAGAGATATAATCTCTAGACAACCCTTTGAATTCTTAAGTATTCTTGTGTATATTGATCCCAAACTGCAATTTTAAAATCTCAACGACAACTCCTTGTCATTATTTATAGACGTTGTGTGCACGTATCTATCTAGCCTAAATCACTAAGAGTCTTGCCAAGGATAATATGACTTAAGTGTGAAGTGTTGATTCACATGGGTATACCATTAAATACCATTTTTCCCATGTTAATAAGATCACATAGTACAAGATTTAGTTATGTGCGGAGGAATAGATTTATAACAAATTTCTCATTTACAACAATATACCATCCATCATAATTTTGTATTTAACCATAAACATTCACATCAATTTACTGCCTAACATTGATTATGCAACATTGGATGTGAATAATTTATCCATCATAAGATCCATTATTGATAATAAACACAAGATCCTTTTTAACTTCGTTGAACTCAGAGATGTTCTAGTTTCACAAGCATCAAAGTGTCAATTTTGAACAACACAATATTTAGAATGAACCAATAAAATGAGAATTTTCAAACTTGAAATGTTGGAAAAGTAACCCAATGATCACTGAAAGAAGAAATTTGAATACCTATGTGTTATGAACTTAGTGCTAACTGTTGAAACTTCACAAGAGAAAGGTTGGCAGCCACACTAAGTTTATTTTAGATGTTTATTTGATTATAAGAGACACAACAGTGTGTTTGACGAAGTTATGCTCAGGTATCCATCACAATCCATTACTTTTTAAGTGTTGAAATCATATGTCCACATAGCACTCCACATAAAATCTTATGTATCATGATAATAACACAGTTTCAGAGATGTTTGAAGGACTCCAAGGATATACTGGTTTATAGTGAGACTATCTTAAACACTTCAGAATCAATAAAAAGGGAATGAAATGATGCAATAACTTCATACAAGTGAACCAACTGAATGACAAAACCCTATAAAAGAGACGGTGGTTAAATCCTTGAAACTACGAGGTAATATTAGAGATTTGCTGCTGGAATTAAATCTATCATGTGTTTGTTAAAACATGCATTGTTCCAATCAAAACTTAGAATCAACCCTACTTAAAATATGACTATGACCATCACATATGGTTTAATGTTACTCAGAAATGCAAGCACTAGACAAAAAAATCAAAGTTTTGATGAATATCTAAAGATCACAATTTTTCAGAATGCACAGTTCAATTAATTAGCCACCAAGAATACCCATCAAATATTCTAATTGTTGGTGATAAATTGTCCACAACATAAGTTCCAAAAATGTTTGCCAAATCCACAATTTATCACTGTTAATTAAACCTGACAAATATTCTAATGG
>JZKD02S1967040.1:0-18054 GCA_000966675.3 Picea glauca
ATTACCCTTGCGCTGGTCATTCATGATGGCTCTACGGATAGGCGGTTCACCTCCCCATCCCTCATCAAGCCATCAACCTACCAGCCTGCAAGGCATTTATTTCAAGGCTAGCGAGCCGCTTTTGGTTCTCTGGGCCAGTGGAGTCCAAATACGGTATTAAATTCTCGGCGGAAGTTAACGCCCCTTTTTCAAGGTGCCCTCCACCACCATTGTGGTCTCTTTTCTGCACATCCCCTCTCAACAGTTCTGCAATAAATTCAAACTGTCATTTACCTTCATTGACCTCTTTCTGCAGGTCCATTTACATCACATATTCATATTTATAAGTTTTTCCATAGTCCTTGGCCAGTTCAGTTATATTTACAATTTGGGGGAAACAGGGTGTTACAGTTTTAGACACCTAGGGTTTTTGTATTTAGGGTTTTTACACCTAGGTTTTGTACTAAGGTTGTCCGAGAGTCATTATAATGTATAAATAAAGGTCAAGAGGACCTGGGATGAGTTTGAGTATGTTATGATGGGTGATTGTTGTTATTTTTGAAAGAGAAGTATTGTGTGGTGAGAGAAGTCTATGTTGTAAGATATTCAACTGGGTGCGACGATCAACCCTGCAGCTGGGTGTGCAGGGAAGGGAGAGAAGCAGAGAAATAAAGAGAGATATGCAAGCTAAGAGTGCAGATAGAACTGTATGCTTTTATCTAATATATTATAATTGCAGTTATGTTGATGTATCTCGAGAGAGAGGGTGAACCACATATATATATTGTTTTTGTGTGTGATTGATGTTGTGTTCTTCTGATCTTTGATATACTGTCAATGCAATATTGTGTTAGATCTGAGATATAGTTTGTGCAATAGACTTAAGGAACATACATAATATCTATATCTATGTGTGTGAGTTTCCCTCGATATAATTTTCATTTCCTCTGGTTGTAGACACATGTGTCCTGTAATCCCCTATCGCTACTTCGGGTGATACTACATCTTCTTCGCAAGTGTTTCCAAAAGGGCCAATATTTAGGGCTTGTTGGTGCATTGTTAGAGTTGAACCCTGGTTCTACCCCTGTGCCAACAATTGGGTATGTTACAATGTATTAATTTTTTCAAGAGTGTAAGTGTGGCATAGCCCAACAAGATTAAGGCTGGGTATGTTACACTTACAGATACCCTAATGCCCAAAAGAGTGAAATTGAGCATATGGTTGAAGAAATTTAGAGGCTGGAATTATTATACCTAGCCAAAGTTATTACTCTACACTGGTGGTAATTGTATTCAAGAAACATGGATCATGGCATATGTGTCCAAATTATAGAGATCTCAACAAGATCACCATTAAATATAAGTTTCCCATTCCAATCATTGATGAATTGTTAGATGAACTACAAGGAGAAATCTACTTCACAAGGTTCGATCTTCGTTTAGGGTATCATTAAATTAGAATGAAGGAAGAAGATATCTGAAAAACAACATTCAAAATTCTTGAAGGCCATTATGAATTTTTGGTCATGCCTTTTGGACTTACGAATGCACCTTCCACATTCCAAGGGTTGATGAATTCTATTTTCAATCCCTTCCTTCAAAAATTTGTGTTAGTATTTTTTGATGACATACTAATCTATAAAAAGTCTTGGGAAGATCATGTTCGACATGTTGACAGGGTTCTATAGCTACTAAAGGAGAAAAAACTATATTCCAAACCGTCCAAATGTTTCTTTGGGGTGAATGAGGTAGATTATTTTAGTCATATTGTATATCATGAGGGTGTCAAGGTAGACCCTAACAAGATTAAATCCATGATGGATTGGCCAATTCCCAAAACATTGAAGACTCTTAGAGGATTTTTGTGATTGATGGGTTACTACTACAAGTTTATTCAGAACCATGGAAGAATACAAACACCTTTAACTACATTAAATAAGAAGGATGCATTTTCATGGACTCCAAAGGAAACTCAATATTTTGAACAACTTAAAGAGGCAATGTTAAAATCTCCTTTCTTGATCACACTGAACTTAAAAAAAACCTTTATTGTGGAATGTGATTCCTCAGGGAATGGAATTGGTGTTGTTCTAATGCAAGAAGGAAGGCCCCTTGCTTTTGAAAGTTGGCCACTCAAGGGAAAGGACTTACACAAACCCATTTATGAGAAGGAAATTATGGCAATACTACATTCATTGAATCAATGGCACCCTTACCTAATAGGTAGGCACTTCAAATTCAAAATAGATCATGATAGTCTTAAATACTTCTTGGAACAAAGACTATCTTCAGAAGAGAAAAAAAATGGGTGACCAAGATGTTGGGTTATGAATTTGAAATCATCTACAAAAAAGGGAAGACAAATGTTGTGGTAGATGCACTCTCAAGAAAATATTGGATAACATAAGCATGGGATGAATGAAATAATGACAAAGAAGTGTGGACTCTCATTCAAAGGTTGCAGAAAGATTCTAGTGCATATGGTACATTTACATGGAAAAATGATTCACTATGGTACACATATTGCTTATATTTATGTAAGAAATCCTAACTCAAACAAAATATAGTTTTGGAATTTCACACCTCTCTGGTAGGAGGGAACTCATGCTTTTTTAAAACCTATCACAAGGTAAAGAGGGATTTTTTTGGCGATGGCATTAAAACTGATGTTCAAAGATTTGTGGAAAAATGTTTGGTTTTCCAACAAAATAAGGTGGAAATGATTAAGACCCCAAATATTTTACAATCATTATCCATTCCAAGTCAGTGCTAGGAGGAGGTTTCCATGGATTTCATCACAGGGTTACCAAAGTCTGTAGGAAAGAGTGCCATCATGGTCATTGTTGATAGACTTACAAAGCACACATACTTTTGTGCACTCTCTCATCCTTTCAAAGCCAACACAGTTGTTACTGCATTCATGGAGATAGTTCAAAATCTACATGGAAGTCCAAAGATTATTTTAAGTGACAAAGATCCCATATTCACTGGAAATTTTTGGACATAATTATTTTCTTGTTTGGGTACTAAATTGGCCCATAGCTTATCTTATCATCCTCAATATGATGGACAAATTGAGATAGTGAACAAATGTATGGAATCATACCTTCGTTGCTTTGTCTCTGATAAACAAATAGAATGGTTCAAGTGGTTACCCTTGGAAGAATGATGTTATAATAATTCCTTTCATACTACAACACAGATGAAACCGTTTATTGTGCTTTATGGATATCACCCACCATCCATCACTTCTTCTCTAAAAAAAAATATAAGGTTCAAGAAGTGGAATATCACATCGAGCATCAACAACACGTTCTCCAACTCTTAAAGAACAACTTGACCATGGCACAAAATTACATGAAACAAAAAGCAGATCGACATCATAGTGAAAGAATTTTTGTAGTAGGGGATTGGGTATTTTTAAGACTACAAACATACAAACATATGTCCCTCAAGAAATCTAAGAAGGATAATAAATTATCACCGAAGTACTATGGCCCTCATAAGGTGTTGCAAAATATGTGTACGATCACATACAAATTGGAGATTCCTACATCGTCGCAAGTACACCCAATTTTCCATGTTTCATGCTTAAACAAGGTTATAGGTGACAAGATCCCAGTTCAAAATATATTTCCAGAGCTTGACGAGGAAGGAAAATTCATATTGGAGCCTGAATCTATAACTGACACAAGAATTCACCAGTTGAGGAATAGATCAATTTCAAAGCATCTCATTAAGTGGAAGAAACTACCTATTGAACATTCCACATGGGAAGGTGAGTCTTTTATATAGAAGCATCCAAAACTACTCAAGAATTGAGGACAACACTTGTATGAAGGGGAGGGGCATGTTAAGCCCTAAATCATGGCACATTACCCCTTAATTGGGGCATATTACATTAGTATTGTTATTTTATTTATGTCGGCTTGGGTCCATTAGTTGTAATTGTACCTTCTAGTCTCCTATATATACCAAGGAGACATTTTCATTTAGAGTCATATTGTTTTTTGAACTCATGTGTTGTATAAGGAGGTCTCCCCCTCGAGGAGGATTATTATAGGAATTTATCTCTTTTCCAAGGCATGGAGTACTTATTCTGAGGTTTTTATGTTATTTTGATATTTGGTTCTTAACACATAAGTACTCAAAATGCACTAAAAAAATAAAATATGTACAAAATGCACCTTTTTGGGTAGATTTCATGGGTTTTCTTGGTTTCTAAATTTCTAATCCCCATGCCTAAAACTAATCCAATCAATTTTTAATGGTATAAATAGAGCCATTGGGTGGAGGAAAAGGGGGAAGCACCCTTATGCTAGAAAATTTATGCTCAAGTATACAAGTAATCAGTCCCGTGTTTTTAAGACCATCCTTTGTTCCTAGAAATGATTGATTCCAACACCCTTTCCCTCATTATCGTATTGAGAGGAAAATATCCCTTCTCTTTCTATAACTTTCTCAAAGTAAGGAGTACGTAGCTTAAGTTTCCTTTAGTGGCCCAGGAAGAGGAATCCAAATGACAGTTCTAGGTGGTGTTGTAGCAAGGATAACGTGACTTCTCTCTTTGTTATTTGTTGTTCATTTAATATATGATAACTCTCTTATTTCCTTCTCAAATCGTGTGCTATCAATATGTTTTCATTGTCATTATGTGCATATGTTTGGTTGGTAACTAAATATCTAATCCTAGTTAGCTTAGGTAGTTAAGATTTAGCTATTATAAATACTTTATATGCACTTTTGTCCTTCTTTGTGTGTATATTAACAAAGGCTATACCATAATGATATATCATAGTGAGGATATTTGAGTGGAATCTAATTTGATCTTCGATGTTCAGGTAAGTGGTATCTAACCATTGGTAGTTATGAAGTTGCATATTTTAACTACTTCTTGGTATGAGTTAGTTCTCTGGATTGTCCCTTTTTGTTGTGACCTCAACCCTAGTCATAGGGGTGAAAATCCCGTAATAGGATTGGAGATTCCACTGGGGATTGGCTCATTGAGTTTTTCACCTCAAGGATTTTTTAGTTTCTTGTACACTTTTTTTTTAATTTCTGTTTCTTTTGTGTTAGTTTCAATTTTATTTTTAGAACTATAGCATCGAGTTTTGGGTCCTAAATCAAGCCTTTTCCAATTCGTTTTGGTAAACATGAGTGGCACACACACCTTTCCCCATATAAACCCACGTAGATACACTAGTTTTTGTGGACAAAATCACGTACATACACACCCTACTAAGGCATCAATTGTGTACGAGTTTTCGGAAGTGGTTTTCTTCAATCTTTCAGTTTCTATTGACCTTGGTCTTACTTCCTAGATTTCTTTGTTGATACCTTGTGTTGTATGAAGGTTGTTTACTTGCATGTTAATTCAAGTTGAAGTCTTTTTTGGTCTTTATCACTAAATAAAACAAAATATTTTGTGATTTTAAAGAATCTTTATTTTCTTTTTCGTTTGCATCATTGAAATAAGAGTCGTATCTTTAGGTTCTCTGTTTCTTGATTGTTGTTGCAATCATATCTAAAACCTGAGTGCATTATCTAAGTTCATTATTTTTCATTTCTTGCATTGTTGTTTTGTCAAGCATAAAAAGAAAAATCTCCTTGTTTTAGTATCTTATTGCTTGGTTTTTTGCTTTAGTAACAAGAAAACAAAAAGACTAGTTTGCTTTTGAATACATATGTTTTTTTCTTGTTTGTTGTTATGCATTCATTTTTGAAAGAGAAAATATATTTCTTTAAGAAAATGTATTTCTTCATCATTTGCATTAAGGATTTTTTTGCATTGCAAGGAATTTAGGTTTTTTGAGTTGCATAAAGTAGTGAGTCTCTTTCAAAGAAAATCGTAGTTGTGATTGCATGTTTGAAAAAAAAAATATTGTATTTAAAAGCTAAAAGTTTGCATAATTTTTTCATGTTTACATTTTTACATTGAATAATAATATACATTTAATGAAATGATAGTGTTCTTATAAGTTTATTTCTGTAAGAGTCCTTAAAACACCACTAATTTTTCTTCCATATCATGAGTAAATAACAACCACTAAAATTAATGCTAATTTAAAACATACTAGAGATCTTTATTTTTTGATTCATCAACAAGTCTAGGTGTAGGGCCTTGAGATAAGTTGGATATTAAACTCGCCAAGGCCACTCAAATCAACTTATAGTTTTATTAGTGAGTGCTCAAATCCAATATCACATAGGTGTTATCGGGGAATCTTGCATAGGTGTTGTCAGGGAAGCTCCTCTAACATAGGAGTCAAGCACTAGGTCATAAGAGGGTAAGTGAAATAGATATCCCCTCTCTCATTTGTCTTAGCATATTTGGATTGTTTCATATACAAGATTTTATTGAGTACCACTACCCCCCTAGGTGCTAGTACCTTTGGAATATTTAGGGTTAGCTACCCTTCCCATACATGTGGTCCCAATCGACAAATGTTTCCTTTGGTCTCTAATTGCATGTTGGTAGTCATATTTTCCATTCCTAGGTTCCACATGGGTGACTATAAGGGGATTCTTGCAATACCTGAGACAAATTACTAATCTCCTCCTTGACTCGTTTGGAGAGTTGTTACGGAATAATTCCCCTACGAACAGGTGAATATTTCCTTGGAGTACATACCCCTCTACCAAGACATAAAAATACCTTTGGACACTACCATTCCTATAGATTAATTATGTCCATTGAAAAATAGAGAAGGAGGGATAGTATGATGTACCTCACTTTCAAAGTTTTTCCAAGCTACTCCAATCTGTGAGTTCCAATCAACACCTCTAATGGATGAAAAGAGACAAACAACTATCTCCTACTCTAATGGATTAAACAAAATCAATCTATCTATGAAAGATTAAATAAAACATAGACAAGTACATGTAAATGCATTCTAGAAGGAAATAGGCCAAGTATATTGATGAGAACTTTAAAGAGACACTTACAATATTCAGATGATGTTGCAGCAGCCTCCCTAATTCCTCCTTGTCCAACCCCTTGCTCAAAATACCCACAATTAGAATAACAATGCTTTGTTGATTATTTTCCTCCTTTGTTCACCATGAGAATGCCTCCATGTATAGGCTTTGAGAGGCTCAACCACCTTGGTTATATTTTGGATTAGTTGAGGATATGACTCTATCATTTGTGATATCTCCCTTAGATGCAGCCTAAGGGTTAGACTTGATCCAAACCAACTCGATCCATCCATAGCTGTCCTTAGAGAAAAATGGGATTTCTTCCAAGATTTTCTCAACCAATTCGATGCTCCCTTACAATGGGAAACGAAGCATTATAACTCTCCTTGCTAGATAGACAAAAAGTGCTAGAGCTCCCTGCATATGAGCAGGGGAGCACTGATCTTCCAAAAGTTTCCAGGATGACTAATTCCCATAGAAAAACACTTTGTTCCCATTGTCAAATGATGGGGATTCTTCTTCTAACATATTTTATGGGTTGTATCAAGTGTTCTCATGGTGTCATTCATGATGTGACACTTACGTGACGAGAATGTGACACTTACGACACTTGTGATACAAGTGTGAAACTTAAGACACTTAGGATAATGAGAATGTGACATTATTGAAGTGAGGAAATTTGATGTGTAACAAATTTCCCCCCAAAGTGTGAAGTCATAAAATTAAAGTTGATGGCCAAAACACTTTGTAAATTCTTCAAATCAAGGGTATGGAGTCAGGGAACCTAGTAGAAGTTGCAGACAACCATCAAACAATGTTAATATGTGTTTCGTTCCTGAGGTAGGCATACCTATGCTCAGGCTATAAATGACTCAAAGTATGGCCGCCAAAAAATACATTGCAGATCCATGATGATATTGACTAAGGGTATGGCCACCAGAGATATAATGTGGATTTGTACTTCTATGACATGTACTGATCGTAGCCATGAAAAATACAAAGTGGAGCTATGATATGATAAAATGTATTCACAGACCAATACAATGTGGATCTATGTGACATCATAAGTATCAACATGCTCAAATTACTTCCTTCGCAGCCTGGAAAAAGAGGATATCAGAATGAATGCTCAACCCAGGGTCTTCGTCCCAATCCCGATGTGGTACAAATATAGCCATGTGAATAGATGTTTTGATATAAAACATGGTAGAAACCACTTGATTAATGGTCATTTAGGTAAATCATTAACAAGTGCAAGGGAAATCACCAGTGATGTCAATGACTCTCAAGGTACCCTAGTACAATCTAGTGAATGTGAAAAAATGAGTTGAGGTCAGACATTTGTGGAATCATCCGATCAAAGGTCAATGATGTAATCCTACTATCAGAAGTGAGGAGGCTTGACATTGAGGCATGCAGGTCCCAAATTACTAACTGGTTTCTAAGTCTAATTCTCGGATGATGTGTTGAAGTCAACAGGAAAAGAATCGTCGAAGGAGGGCCTTGATTTATCCCTCATCATCGACATGAAACTGACATAGGAAAGTGATAATATATAGTAGATGAACACAAAATGACATGTGTATGGAAGTTGATAATTGTTTAGATGGTTGAATCTCAAGGCAGAAACTTCCCTTGAACACTGAGGCACGACATGATACTTGGCAGCATAAACGTAGAATGGACCAAAAAATAATGCAATGAGTGTTGATGCATTCTTTGGATGGTTCAAAGGAGTGGAAATACTCATAGGATTGGTTTAGTGCATAGTTTTAGTGGATTATCCAAGTGTTCAGTGTGAAGGTGAAAACAAGTGTCGTTTTCAAGGGAGATTGCGAGAGTTATTTACAAAAAATTTCAAGAAACTTGACACACTTCCTCCAATTGTTTCCCCCATCCAGATAGATGAGTACCTCTTTTTAATTTAATGAGCTCGAGGAGGATAACACATGATCGATATAAATCACTTTCGGTAAGTTCATCTTCCTTCATTTAATGAACTGGAAGAAGTAAGGGTTCGTTCCTGTATGGATCCTTCGATGTATGGTTTAGTGAGTCCAAAGAAGGAAAACTCGGTGGTTTTTCATGTTTAGAGAGCATGAAAAGAACTTAAAGGTAACTCCAAGGTTGTCCTTTTTAGTAATTTTAGTCTTTGAGGCCTGGAAACAAGATCAACTATTACTCAAAAGACGCTCTTTATAACATTTTAACGAGTGTGAAAGGAAGTAAGATCACTCGACAATATTTTCATGTTTAGAGAGTCTAAAAAGAGATTAAAGGAGACTCACAGGGGTTCCTTTTTCGTATAACCTTTACCATTCCGAAAAAGTGATAAAATTATACTCGGTTACATTCTCATGTATTTGTGAGCACGATAAAGAACAAAGACTAAGCTATTGGTGTTGCAGGTCATAAAAAACACTCCACTCAAATTCCTGTAAAATCAAGTTGTTCTGGGCACAAGATATTAGTAATTTCTCAAAAAAATAATAAAAAACCCAAAATAGACTTTATAATAAGGAGAAATGACCTAATTGAACCTATCAAATATCAAAGTAGGTCAAAAATTCAATTTTACCTTTGTTTTTTACTATTCTCCTCTGGTCTTTGGATTTTTACTTCTTTTGGAGTGTTTTTTGAGTGTTGATTGTGGGGGTTGTGGGCGACCATTTTCAGAACCATCCAGACTAGGTTTGTTGTTTCCTTCTCTTCATCCTTTTTCATGCCTTTTTATTGCATTTCATCCTTTAGTTTAGGTGTTCTAGCCTCCTTGGGAAGCCCTAGAGTGCCAAAATGGATCGACACTCCCTCAAGGCATCAAGGGGAGTGCCAATCGTGATTTCAATTACCTAGTGTGCACGTTGAGAGTGTGATAGAGCTCTATTGGATTCCTTGATGGAGTGCTAGGCCCAAAACTCAATTGTTTTTTTATTTTTGGCTAAAAAGAGGCAATTTCTTTCATTGAGGGTTTATCTAATGATGATTAATTGATATTTTTGCAAGTTTCATCCATAGATAGCCATGATTGAGCGGAAAGAATGCGAGGACAAGTTTGATGACATTACTTCTCTTCAAGACCCTCAAGCAAGGGTGACCTTATGAAATTGTGTCTTGTTCAAGTATTTCAGACTTCAGAACTTGAGGAAAGAAGTGTTATTTCTTGAATACTTGATCGGTCTATGGGACGATGATGAACAAGAATTTCGAGTAGGGCTAAATATTCTTGATATTGAGATGGACGATGTATACATTTTGATGGGGCTCTTGATTTGGGGGGCTCCCATACTTTTTCCCGGACACATGGCTACTTCGAGACTAATAGAGGCATATGTTGTCGAATACCTTATATTAGGGCCACAGTTGGTGGATGAAGGATCATTATCAAATATGTGAGAGATATGTCACTTTGATCCATCCCATTCGTTATCACCAAGTTAGCAGGGAGCACTAGTGACCACATTACTTCAAAGTCACAAATTTCTTACACCATTCAGTGTTTGGAACCAAGACTTTTCAACTAGAGTGCAAGGTTCCCGAGGAATGTTAAAGTGAAGATATCCAAATGCAGAACTAGCAGGAAAAAACAATTTGTATATGGTTCTTTCTTTGTTTCATTTTTCCTAGAGAGGATTACCTAGATGCAGACACAGGTTGCAATGATAGAACCTCTTGTGATTGAGCCTCGTATGGAGAGGTGGACTCGTATTTCCCCCAAGCTGGGGAATGAGCCCTCGACTTTTAGATTCACTATCAACTTATTCGCATGGTAGAGGAGGTAGTTAGTGTTGATTGACTTCCCTTATTCCAGGGTAGATTTCAGAGTCAATTCAAACTTTGTACTTCCCAAGGGCATATAATGGGATGCATCATGTACAAAAGATCATAACCTTGTAAAAATAGTTTTGTTTTTTTTTCATATGTTTTTCGTTTGTATAATAAGGGATATAAACCATTTCATTTTCATCATGCAAACAGAGGTGCTTCACGTCTGATGGATATGCCAACATTGGGGTGTCATGGGGATGCATAAGTGGCAGTTGAGCATGACGTCATAGTGGGAAGACTCTGGGAGGTGGAGAGAAACCTTTGAGTCTTGACGATGGGTGTTCCTCCCTTGGGGTGGAGAGATGTGCCTTTACATCTTCAATGACATACAGTTGGGGTCTTCGAAGGAATCAATCATTTTCTACGATGGGTGGCACGAGTGGTAGTGTGCTATGCAGAGCACAACATGATACAGGAGAATGAGTAGATTCCTTAGTCATTTTTAGTCTTTATGATGATACTATGGGCATGAAGGCCCAAGTTTTTCCTTGTTATGTACTTTTGTATGATGTATTTCAAAAATATTTTTCTATCAAGCATATATATATATATATACAAGTTTTGTGGTGGTTACCTATGTTGCATTTTTGTTTTATGTGATTTTTTATACATATGATTTGTGTTACAAATGTTTATCCATGCGCAATATACCAATCCAACATGTAATTCGATAACGAATCCGTGATCGTGTTGAGTTCTCTCGATATGTGTCTGTAATCAATAAATTCAAAATCTCTTTCAAGATGGCGAACCCTCATATGAAGACGTAATAAAGTTGAGTTGTGAATGAAATACTCACGATTTTGTTCACGGAACACTAGTTGAGAATCAAGGTTGATAATCGATTGAGATATACCTAGAGAGGAGGCTTCGATTAAGAGTCTAATGATGACTTGATACTCTACAATGTTATTGGTTGCATATTTGAGGAAAATCCCTCCCGAACTCACTAACTCTCCAGAGTGGTAGATGACTCAAGATGTAGAAGCCATGTTCTAGGTATATAGACTAGCACCATCCACAAACCCGAAATAGACGAGAAAGGATGATGTCATATGTGCATTCAATAAAAAAGAAAAGTATAAGCAGTTGATAAAAAACTAGTGCATGAAAAAATAAAGACACACCAATTCAAAAGTATATAGTATAGTAATGTAAAAATCACACATGCAAGATATTATATGCATAGAGCTGCTTGAGGTAAAGACCAACTCGGGGTTCACTGAGAGATATCCCATTGTAGTCTATTACTCATAAGTGTCTCTATGTAACATGAATTTTATGATGTATGGACTGGGCCACATGGGTTGTAACTTTCCTGCCCCCAGTTTGTCATGATCTTGATCATAGACTAGGACTAAATTTCCTTCTACGAAAGTGCGAGGTTGGATGGATTTATCATATTGTTTTTTCATGTGTTTTTGATACGTCTCATTGATGAGAGCAACGTCTCAATGGGTTTCATCCAACTTGGTCATATATAAGAATCATTCATCTTCAACAGAAGTGTGGGGTAGGATGTATACGACAAGTTTCAACGAAGGAATCTTGCATTCGATCGGTAATACCACTTCTATCCTGTACACCAACTGGAAGGGTGTAAATCCAGTTGCAGTTTTAACTAAAGTTTGATAAGCCCAGAGTCCGGAGAAGAGTTGCAAGTGCCAAGAGGTTTTGTTTTCTCCCACCATGCATTGAAGCATGGTATTCAAGACTTTTTTGATGGCTTCAACTTGTCTGTTTTCCTAAGGATAGTAGGGGGATGAGTTTTCATGGAGAAAACCTATCTTGGTTCATAATTCACCCATCATTTGGTTCTGTAAATGGGATCCATGATCAATTACAATAGCTTGTGGGACATCAAATTGGGTGATGATGTGATTGAAAAAAAAAAGTGTTGCAGTGGGACCATTGTTAATAAATGTCGGCATAGCCTTAGCCCATTTAGTGAAGTAATTGACAACAACGACGATATAACCGTTCCCCCTGACGGAGGTAGGATTACATTACATAAAATTGATGCCCCATTTTGCAAAGGGGCCGATGACGACAATGGGATGAAGTAGATTTGGGTGGGTATGTGCTTTCCTCTGAAAGATCCGATAGGGTGGGCATTTTTTAATAGCCTCAATGCAATATTTGAATATAGAAGGCCAAAAATAATTGGCACGTAGAATGTTTTGGGCTGTAGCCATCCCAGAAAAATGACTTCCACAAGCTCGAAGGTGAAAACCATTTAAAACTTGTTCAATTTCTTCATGGTTTAAGAAATGTCAGAGCAAAGTATCAATGCCACGGTGGTAAAAGCTGTCATCAATGATAAGGTAGCACTTTGAGTGGTGTCTAATGCGATGTCATTCATCACATGAAATGATAGGATGAAAGCATTGGGTTTGGAGATAGAGAAGATTATGTCCATACCAAGGATCAAACATACTAATAAGGAACATGGATTTGTCAGGAAGGGAATCACTGGGATCAATATCCTCATCAGTATGGGGAAGATCACAAATTAATTCCGCAAAAACCAACGATTTCTTAGCTTTCTATTTGGCAAACTCGAGATTGAATTCTTGGAGAATGATGATCCATTTTGAATATTTTCCCCTAAATGAGTCAAGATGTGGTACATGGGGTTCAAGTATGCAATGAACGTGGTAGTGCGTAACATAATATAATGGAGAAATATATGGACAAAAATAATTGCTGCCAAAGCCAACTTTTCGACATGTGAATACCAGAGTTTGGGACTTGATATACTTTTATTTAGGTAGTACATCACATGTTCGATGCCATCATCATCCTATTGTACTAACACCATAGAATTAGTGGAAGTGGAGGAAGCCAAATAAAGTATGTAATATTTCACATAATTTGGTGGGTGCAAAAGAGGTGTGTTCATTAACGCATGCTTAAGAGCATCAAATGAGTATTGAGTAGTTGCATCCCTGATAAATGGGACATCTTTCAATAGAAATATCATGAATCCTTTAGTGATTTAGGTGTAATTTCAAGTGAAGCGACGAAGACATTTTTCCTTCTCTTGAAAACTTTGTAGTTGAGTGAGGTTGATTGGAGGAAGTAAAGTGAGAATGGATTTGACTTTTAAGGAATCCACCCTAATCCCATATTTGGAGACTATCAATCCGAGGAGTTTCCTTGATTTGACAACAAAAATGGATTTATGGGGGTTCAAATGTATGTTGTAAAAACAACATCAAAGAAATATGGATCATAGGTCACCATTGTAGTCTTGTTGATGAGATGAGTGAATGTGTAAGTCATCGAGATAGGGTTCAACAATATGTTTGATATCCTGGAATGCATATGACATGGCCCACTAAAAAGTGGCTGCACATTTTTAAGACCAAAAGGTAATTTATGATAAGGGAAAGTCCCCCAAGGGAAGATTAAGGATGTTTTATGTTGATCAGTTCATAAAATGTCGATCTGGTTATATCCAGAAAAGCCATCCATAAAAGAGAAAATGACGCTTCTGACGCAATTATTGATAATTTGGTCGATAAAGGGTGTAGGGTAATTGGCTTTAGGACAAGCCTTATTAAGATCCTGATAATCGACACAAACATGAATGGTCCCTTGTTTCTTGGTGACTAGAATGATGTTGGAAATCCATTCGATCAAAGGGGAAAGATAAATAAAACCATATTTCAAAAGTTTTTCTATTTCTGCCTTGATTGTTGAGATATTCTTAGGATGAACCGAGCGAAGTTTCTGTCTCACAGGTTTAACTCCTGGGTAAGTCTTGATTTCATTCACAACGATCGATGGATCGATCCCAGGAATTTCTTCGTAACTCCAGGAAAATATGTTGTTGTTGGTTACTCCTCTCCTCTTTCTAATTCTTAGGCTGACCCAGGTTCATATCTGAACAAGCTTCCAACAAAGACCTCTAAAAATATCGGCCCTCCCGGTAAACCAGGAGGAAACACAAATCATAGAGTGTACTGCGCAGTCTCACCCAAGATAGTTCTATGGGTGACTGCAATGATCAAGTGCTTGCAGTCTAGGAATGAGTGGGGATTTGGGATTATACTTTGTGATCTTCATTCATTTGGTATATCATCCATATATATTAAATACTTTTCCATTCATTACTCATGCATGTAAATCAACATATCTAACTACTTCATCAAGAAATTCATCTAAGATTTAACCATTGACATAAAAGAGATAAACAATAAGCATTTCACATAACACATGATATATCGTGGTTCACCCCCTCCTAGGATATGTCCACAAAGATATGGCTCTCAAGCTCTTTTATTATGGTTATGCAATAGATGGTGTTGCACGCACTAGAATCCTTGATCTTACAATCACAATAGGTTCCCCGATCCCTATGAGGCTGACTAGATCACACCAAGATTCTTATCCTATGATATAACCCTCGAGATCGATTTGCCTGACTCTCCTACAACTCAACAACTTACAAAAAGGTGACAGATCTTACCATCTTTCTCCTAGCTACGTAAACAAATATTTTCTAACATGCTAGAACACCTGACCTAGACCTCCTAGGTACTTATTTATACTAATTATTATCTTATCAACCATTAGAATATCTTACAAAAACCCTAACCCAAATGTTGTTAGGTTTTCCCGCATGCATGCCTCACATGTTGTTTTTCCTCTTTTTCTAGCGTCTCTTTTCCTTTATTTCTGACACGCTTCCTTGTTTTCCGGTGATGCTCTAATTCCTTCAAAACTTCTTCGATTTCTCCCAAAATTGGCCTGCACCAACAGGCCCCCAACACTGACATCGTGACTCGTCCCAAGTCACTTCCTAACTCCAACATCTATCACTAATTGTTCTAGTGTGAAATACATCTCAACTATTCTCTAGCGCTGCTCCTGAGCCTGACTACTCTTTTCAGCCATGTATTCCACTAGCTGGGTGATGACTAGGGGTTTTAGTATTTCTCCCCCTTCCAAACCTATGCACTCTACACTCAGCTTCAATGTGTCGATATTCATGGCCAACTGATCCACATTTTCCTACAGGGGCTCCAATTGAGCCCATCGCACAATCTTCTGCGCCTGTACTATTTTCTCCTCTGCCTGTAGTGTCTTTATTTCAATGACAGTCTTGATTCTCTCAGTAAATGAAAACATCTTCTATTGTGATTTTATCTCTGCCATTGCTTCATGCACTCTTTCTTCCTTCCCTTGCATCTCCCACAAGATCTCATCATCTAACAATTGTGTCCACAATTGGGCACTATTCTCCAATAGTTCTGTGATGCGTTATGTTGCGCGCATGATGTTTTCGGCATAAGTCATCGCATATTATTCATGATATGAAATGACCTTAGGAGGACTCATAGGTACTGTGTGCTCCTCCAGTTCCTTGATTTGATCCTTGTATTGTTCTAAGGTCTGCGTGATTTTTCTCATATTCTCCTGGGAAGATGCTTCCTCTGACTTTGCACTGGCTGGGATGGTGTGAAATACAATTCTAATGCATTTCTCCATCTCCTCGACCTTTTTATCTACTGCCTATCTTTCTTTTCGTTCTTGCATGATTTCCTCCTGAAATGCGTTGATTTATTCCTACACTATTTGTAATTTTGCCGCATTAGTCCTAGGCCATGACTTAATTTACTGCGCGACACTAATACGTAGTTTGTAAAGCACCTTTGCAGGATCTTGGGAAAATCTAAGTCTACTGTCTACATTTCCTTGAGGGGCCTCTTCGCTTCCTCCTCATCTATATACAACATCTTCGGTGTTAAGATGAAGTTTGTGCTCCCTTGTGCTGTAAGCTGGAGTCTTTCTTCAACAGGGCCTTCCTTCCATGGTTTGGGTTGCTTGATATTTTTGTTGCTTTTCCACTCTATTTCCTAACTTCTCCAACATAGTTTTTACCTCCTATACTTTCTCCAAAATTGAAGCTCGGTGCTTCTCCACATTCTCCCACACATCTGACAGTTTATCCTTGACTGTTGTCACTACTAACTCCACATCATCTATGGTTAGTGATGTATAAGAAGGTGGTTTGTGGGCCTTTTCCTTCTTTTTGGAGCCATTGGTTTGCTCCCCTATCCTCTATCCTTGGGCTTTGAATGGTTCAGATGTTCTTGGCATATGAGTATCTCTGTTGGTTTCCTGCCTCATTTCTTCTTCTTCAAGAATCTCCTATGTCCCTGTCCCTACTTCTGCAGTGAACACTTCTTCTGTCGTGTTTGTTGGTGTTGACTCCTAGCACGGTCGATCCTGCATGGAACCACCCTGTGGTCTTGTTTACATCCTTGGTTTTTTCTCTGGTGGTTTGATTCCCCCCACTAGGCCTTGTGCGACCTTATTCTTCTTGTTCACCCTATTTGTGCTTGTTTGCTGGGCGGGGATTTTTCTACTCGACGTCTGAGTTTTTTTCCTTGGTACTACTTTTGGGATCACATTGTTGTTGGGAAAAACACCCTACGGACTAGCAAATAGAGTTCATACTTTACATGTAGATATGACCGAACAGAAATTACTTTCCACCTTCATCCCTAGATTTAAATCCCCTTTTCTCAGTAAATGCATGGAAATATCAACCTACCTCATTATTGACGTTTGATGTCGATCCTCCGTTGTGCTTGATTACTTGTTTGCAATGTTCCTTCCAAATATGACCTGCATTCAAGACAAACAACAACTATGCATGCATGCTACTTTTATACTAACGGGTTAGAAATCAAACATAAATTAATCAAACCATAGAAATTGCATGAATTGGGATGGGAAAAGCATTCTCTTTATTACTTAAAATGAGTCAACTTACAAAAGTTGAGACCGGCCACTACTCCTTGAACCTGATCCTGGGCTCCTCTTCTTATGTCCTTCAACTGCTTTTCTCTAAATCTCCTTTGGCATTAGGAAAGGCTAAAGGGTTGGGACAACGGAATACGTAAATGGGCAGAGTTTCTTTGCTATATTTTTTCCTTCTCCAAATGGTACCCCTACCCCTTATTTTATAGGCTAGAAGGAGATAGGTATTTGGACGAACCCTCAACCATGCATGGCTAGGAGTTTTAGTTAACTCACCCATAGATTTTTGTTTCGTCGGCAACTTTCCTTTTTTCATGCTTTTGTAGGTACACGCAGGCTGTTGTGAGTCAACCAACATGTACATGCGTGTAGTAATGGGTTAGGGTGCGTGGGCCTTTACACAAGAGGATTTTCAAAGAGTTGTTCAACAGAGTTTTGGCAAAGAAGGGATATGAGTTAGCCTGATGTCAGGTAAGCATGTGTGGTGCAATTTAGGGTTATAACAGATGCCCCCTAATGTGTGAGGTCAGAAGAGCATCTGATGGCCGAAATACATTA
>JZKD02S1967040.1:41450-52760 GCA_000966675.3 Picea glauca
ACCCTTACCAAGTACATGCATGAACATAAGGTATGCAGTGTTAGTTTATCTTCTAATTCCTCTAAAGATGAATGTTTTGGTGGTTTTGAGAGTCACACAAGAGGAATAGGGTCCAGGTTGTTGCTTAAAATGGGCTATGAAGGTAAAGGTTTGGGCAAGCATGCACAAGGCATTGTTGCACCTATTGTTGTTGAAGAGAGACCTAGGTATTGTGGTCTTGGATATGAATGACAAGATGGATCAAATTCCAAATTTGAGGAGACAAGGGAAAAAGTTCCAAGCATAAAATTTGTTTCAAGTTCACCTCCTCAGGAAGGCTTTAAAGGTGAAACTTCAAGAACTTTTGTTGAAAGTTCGATCCCTCCAGCATGCAAGGCTTGTGTTCAGGATGAATGCAAATGTGAGAGTTGTGACAGTGATGAGGACAAGAACACTGTTGATGGTCTTCAAAGGAGAGCTTGTAACTCTTCAGATTCACCTCCTCAACGAGGCGATAAAGGTGAATGCTCCAGGTATAATTCCGCTTATCATTCAGTTGCATTTGATTATGTTAAGCATAATAACTTTGCATGTAACAATGGAAGAAATAATCCATGTACGTATTGTGGTTTGTATAACCATCATGTTTCCAAGTGTTGGAAAAGGTTGGCCAATTTCAGGAAACTTGATAAGCAAAGGCAGCGTGAAAGGAGGATGCAAAAGGTTTGCACTCATTGTCAGAAGCGGGGTCATCTCATTGATCAATGTTGGACGTTGCATCCAACCACTCATCCACAACACAAGAAGTAGTTGGATAAAGAGTTTGGCAAGAATGGAAGTGGTGATTCCATCATCGATGTGAGTCAGGATGATTTGCAAGAGGACGATGTCCAGCAGAAAAAGTCACCGTTGAGTTGGCTTGGTAAGAAATGGTTGGATTTCTTGAGCAAGTGAGGCTTGCGTTTGTCTGTTGTAAATGCACTTTCCAGTGATATGTGTGCATTTATGGGAAGCATGATAAGTTGCAGCCATTTATATTTTTTGTATTCAACTCTTAAGTACCCATATGTTTTGGGGTTGTACTCATGTTTGTACTGGAAGCAGAGTTGAAGAGTCATGAACATGCATTTGTTTTTATGTATGTGTAAGCAGTGAACCTGGTGATGGTTCATTATGAGTGATTCATGATTGTTACATGATTATGTATCATGTTTGTCGACTTGTCAGTTTGGGAAGGTTGATGTTTCAATGAGTCTCGACTGGTGTTGATGATTTTTCTGACGACTATGTTGTGTCGATCGTGTTGTTCGATTTGTGATTAGTCGATGGTGTTTGTTGGCTTGTAAGTCAATTTTTGTGTACACCGAGATGCAGGAAAATGCCATGTACTTTGATAAAGTACGAGATGCGACAGTTTGTTTGAAGAACAAAAGTTTTGTTGGCATCATTTTTCAATCTTGTATGATTTGTTTTCAAGATTGATGGTTTGCTTGGCTTGTGACAAGATGTCGCAGGAAGTTTTTTTGCAGCCATTGGAGAGCTGATTTTGTTGACGCCAAAGAGTTCGCAAGAGGGACTTGATTCTCAGTGGGAAGGTTGGCAGTCTTCCAAGCACGGAGAGAGCAGTGGGTCAGCAGCAGCCAGAGAGCAGTGGTTGAAGGACATAGCTAGTTGCAGTGCATGGCATGTCAGAGTATTCAGGTGATTGTCGAAAAGATTTTGATATAACTTGAAAGCAGATTGATGATCATAAGCTTTTGCGGGTCCAAAAGCATTTCAGTGGGAAGGTGTGATCAAAATCTGGATCAGGGGATCAAATTTTGCTCAATTTTCAAAGTGATCGGAATGCGACGAAAATGGTTCCATTACGTCCGTCTCGTCTTCCTGATTCCGGTGGTATATTTACTTTCTCAAACAGAGTCTGTATGGAGAAGATATCGCGATCTGTTCGCCGAGCCAAACAGGCAAAAAAATTGATGCTGACTGTACCTGTCCGTACAGTCCGTACAAGACACATGGCAGGTCTGTATAGTCCATACAGGACAAGTGGCAGGTCCATACAAGACACGTGGTGGCTCCAAGGCGTGACATGTGTTATGCATTTTTGGACTTTTCAACGTACGGTTTGGGCAATCCTGAGGTGACACGTGTCACCACTGGAAGGGTGACACGTGGCACATGATGATGTTAGCATCCTGTGTGTCAGATGACATCAGCAACACGTGTGGCAATGATGTGGCACTCATTTAATGGTTGGTTACTGGCGAATTGGATTGTGACACATGTCAGATTTTGGGCAAATGGTATGAGGACACGTGGCCCAATCGGAGGGCGCCGCGTGTCCCCCTCATTTTGGTTATTTGGTTGTATAAAAGTTTATTGGGAGTCTGCGGGGTTCGACCCCCGGACCTCCCACACAGCTAGCGCCTTCACATGACCGCCCGACCAATAGGCCACTGATTGTTGCTTGTAAAGAATGTGGGTTTAAACGTATTTAAGTTTAACCTTTTGTTATGTGGGCGGGGGGTCGGGCCGGGGCTAAGCCCCAGTCCATGGTCGCGTGTTTATTATATGTGACCACTATTCAATGGATTGGCGCACGACGTGTGTATTAAGTTTAAGCCACGGTTTTATGTTTTAAATGTAACCAAAACCATTGAAATATTTGCGCGGGGTTTATACCATTGTGTTGTGTTGCACGTGGGTTTTGTTTGTTGGCCCGTGGTTGTATTGGCATGGCATACGGCCGTGCATGTTGGTGTATAGCGTGCGGGGTTTTCAAATAATTGTAGCCCGTGGTTTTTTGCACCACACCATATGCCCGTGAACCGGTTTCAAACAGTTGGCATGGTTTTAAAACCGTTGGCCCTTTCTATTTTAGCCCGAGGTCGTATGACCATATGCCCGAGAGCTTGGCGGTTGGGGGCTGGAGGCACCCTAACAGTCCTACAGTTTGCACGGTTATTCGGAACCACTCGGTGCTAGTTTTAAACACACGTTTTGGATCGTGTTCCAGGTTCATGCACACAGAGGTGCGTTTTGTAGAGCCAGTCCCAGGAAAGCTTGAAGGAGGAAAATGGAGGAGGCCTAACTTCTTCATCGTTTGGCCGATTGAGGTGCCGTAAAAGCCCATCTAGGGGTTTTTGGACATGCTGGATCCATTGGTGCTATTTTCAAATCCATTTGAAGACTTATTCTGCAAGTTTTTCACCATTGAAGTTTCAGCAAACTCCAGGGAACTTTAAGCCCTCTTTGATGGAGGACATGGTTTGGTGAGCCTATATTTGTTTTCTGTGATTGAATAATAATTTTTGGCTAATTGATATGCTCTGAACACATTGGGACAGGTTTGAGAGGCTGTTGAGGACTTTTACAGGTGTTTTTTCCAAAGAGAAGATCAAGGAAGCTTATGGCCACATGTAGAAGAGGTCATGCCCGGATGAGCCATGATCCGTTTTCAGAGTTCTATTAGTCATTTTTGGGGTTTTTATGTGTTCTGATCTCAATGGTACAGTTTTTTTTTACATTGGAGTTGAGAAGAAGCTTGTAAAAGAAATTTTGACTAATTAATCCCAGAGAGCCAAGTCCAGTATGGAGGCTCAAGGAGATGTAGCCCGGAGGGGGGTGAACTCCTTTATCATGTTGTGATTGTTTTGAGTTTGATGGTTTATTTGCTGCAAGTATTGTTGCTGTGTATTTATTGAAAGTACATATATAACCATTTAAAAGAACATTTTCTCACACGTAAGCTTTTACAAGAAGTTTCATAAACTTAACACATAAGTTTATCTTGCATATTTTTAACACCTGAAGCAAGGTCCTGTAAAGTTTATTTTAATGAAGTAGGGGTGCTTGCATAGAATAACAAGTCAGCCTTCTATTTTCAGATCAGGGATCATGTCCGACAATTTTGAATGCTGAAGAACTACAACCTACGTGATGTAGATACTTGACTACTACTTCCTGAATTGGTTCCTTCAGTTGTCGCTTCTTGGTTGGGTGCACTTCCTACTATCTTTCTTCCACTAAAATTCAGTTGTCTAAGCGAAGGTGTTCTATCTGGTTTATTGGTCACAAATGGGTTTATGGGTTCCACACTGACATTGACATGGATAAGAGTTCTTCCTTATTTTCCTTCCCTTGGGCCTCTTTTATTTCTTTCATATGTTGCATGCAGGATTTCCTCAATCCGCCCCACAGCCTAGATATCCTCTACCTCTTCTTCATCACTTTCCAAGCCCTATCTATCTTCTACAACTCTCTTCTTGTTATTAATGTTATATTGGTAGGGTACTCCATTGTGTATTCTTCCATCTTTTTCCATGATCTAATTGATATGATATTACTCCATAATGATTGGATCCAAGGCCTCCTCCTTCTTTCCTTTATCCACTTCTTCCTCCATTTCTTTAACTCTTGTCAGTGCTTCCCCCCTTCCCCCATGTACATAGGGAAGTTTAACTATATGATTCCATATCCATTACACATTTTTTATATAGTAAGATCTTGATGGAAGTATACAATGATATAATATTCCTTCCTCATGGTCCTCTTAGAAACTCTTTCTCTGTTGGGTTGTAAGACTTCGTAGTGTCTACTGCAAATTCTGTGATAAATCCTGCAACAATACTATCTAACCAAAAATCTACCGCGCGCATGAATTTGTGGTTAAATTATTGTAACTGTGCGATCTCCACAGGGTTTCACTCGATCAGTCTGATTTGATTTGTAGGGTGGTTGTCTTTCAACCTCAATAGCCACTCTTGCAATACATGTGGAAAATCACAGAAAAACACCTCATGTAGCTCGTTAAACACGTAGTTTTCCATATATTTGTACGGTGTTGTTTTAGGGTTTCTATTGTCCTTCTACGCAAATTCAAGCTCCTTTTTTTTCAACAAGCTTTCTATCTCCGCCTTCGTTGGATTTCATGGTCTGAACATCCCCTTATACACTTCCATTTTTTTTGCGATTCTTTTACGGATCCCACTCACTCAATCCCATGCAGTTCCAGCCGTAAATAGAACCATTTGTTGGCTACTCCTCTCCTCTTTCTACTTATTAGGTTGACCCACGTTCAAATCTAAGCAAGCTTCCAACAAATCCCTCTAAAACTATCAGCCCTCCTGGTAAACCAGAAAGAAACACAACACATAGAGTGTATTGTGCAGTCTCACCTAAGATAGTTCTATGGGTGACTTCAATGCTCAAGTGCTTGTAGTCTGGGAATGAGCGGGGATCTGGGATTCTACTTTGTGATCTTCATTCATTTGGTATATCATCCATCTATATTAAATACTCTTTCATTCATTACTCATACATGTAAATCAATAGATCTAACTACTTCATCAAGACATTAATATAATATTTAACCATTCAAAGAAAAGACATAAACAATAAGCATTTCACATAACACATAATCTACCGAGGTTCACCCCCTCCTAGGATACGTCCACAAAGATTTGTCTCTCAAGCTCTTTTATTATGGTTTTTCTATAGATGGCACTGCACACACTACAATCCCTGATATTATAATCACAACAGGTTCCCAGATCCCTATGAGGCTAACTAGATCGCATCAAGATCCTTATCTTGCGATCTAACCCTAGAGATCAAGTTGCTTGACTCTCCTACAACTCAACAACTTACAAAAAGGTGACAGATCTTACCATATTTCTCCTAGCTATGCAAAAAAAAAAATTCTAACATGTTAGAACCCCTAACCTATACCTCCTAGGTACTTATTTATACTTATTCTTAGCTTATCATTCATTACAATATCTTACAAAAACCCTAACCCTAATGTGTTTATTTTTTCCCGCATGCATGCCTCACATGATTCTTTTCCTCTTTTTCCAGTGCCACTTTTCCTTTATTTCTGGGGCGCTCCCCTATTTTTTGGCGATGCTCTGATTCCTTCAAAAATTCTTCGATTTCTCCCAAAATTGGCCTATGCCAATAGTCACAAAATTATTTGAACAAGGCGGTATAAGTTTCAACTTATTCATCTGAACAATTTGCACCTAGTTGTATCTTTTCCATAATACCTTCTTTAATGGATATTTAGATAGTGATAGTGGAAGATATGTTTCCCAAATTCCCCTTAGGGATGGTATCCTGAGTGAGTATTGGAGATTGGGGAGAGTCGACGATATCAATAGGAAAGATAGATGAAACATATTTCTCTATGTCATCCAAACTGGGAAGAAAGGACAAACGATGGTGGTTTTCATCCCATGGTGCCTCCTCAATACTAAGAATTTCCATAATAGATTCATTTGGTGGAAAAATATGTAGGAGGTAATCAAAAGTAGAGGATAGGGAATCTAACCAAGATGGTAATGAATAATTCATAGACGCCAACAGATGTTGGTCATCCAGTGAAGGAGAGATAGACTGGACAGCGTCATATTTAGCCTCTGCAGGAATAAGTGGCATGGTGTCACCTAATGTATCAAAATATAAGGGAATAGGAACGATCTAATGATCAGATGATTCAAAGGATTGATGTGCCATAGTTTAAATCATATTAACCATTGAGATATGTTGTGTAGTGGGAGGGACAGGTGTAGGGAAGGTACCCATGAGTGAATAATCTTTCAAGAGACCTACCCCACCACTTTCATAAGTGATTTTTGAGTCTCCCAGAAAAGGAATGTTGTTGGTTGTTTGAGTGCGAGCATCGGGGGTGCAGTAATCTAGATGATTGATGGTTACAATTTTACCTTAATGAGGGAATTGGACGCATCGAAAAATGAATGAAGCAATGACACTGATAGAATAGAACCAACTTCTCCCTAACAAAAAGTTATAATCGAGGGGATAATTGACTACTTCAACATCTATAAAAAAAAATTTGCTTCCCAATTGAACGACGAAGGATTGTAATAATCCATGAGGTCGAAAAATTCTTCCATCAAATGCTCGTAACATGATTGTAATACCCCAAGGACGAGCCCCTGCTGAATTGTAATGATGTTTATAGGCTGGTGAGATAAGTTTTTATAATCTAGGAGGATTATGTGTTTATTAGGATAGAGAGCCTAGATGTTGAAGGCCAAGGAGCCTGATTTTGTATATACAAATAATCACATCATTAATATAATTACATCGCTGCATGTAGAACAACCACGAAGAAAGTGTTATGGGGGACTAAGCTCCACTGGGAAGGGAAAGGGAATGGGATGAGAGGCTAGGAAAAAGGGGCCAAGCTTGAGGGATTAACCCAAGGGAATATTATAATGTATTTTCCTAAAATACTAAGGCTTGGGAAATAAAACCTGTTATCCTAAGTTCCTTTGGGGAAAGGAAAAAAATCCAAGTGGATAGGAACGAGCTCCCAAGAGAGCCAATTGTCAACCTGGGTGCATGTAGATTTATGTGGGAAAATCCATTGTTGTGGGGGTTCATTCACCATTCTGTCCATGCTCCCCATTCCCTCATGCACTGAGCAGGAAGGAAGTCAACCATTTTCTGCAATTGTTGAACCCTCTGCCATCGTGAACCTTTGTAACTTGTGTGCACTAGTATTTTTGCTGAGACCGTACCTTGCCTTACCCAATTTTTCTAATGTGGTTACCCGTTTGACTTATAAGCTAAACATAAGAAGCAGGTTGTTAGGCCCATGGTTTGAAGAGGAGGGTTTCTAGGCCCATGGATTAAAGAAGCAGGTTGTCAGGCATGTGAACAACTCTCTCCAAGTGAGAGAGATTGTTGAGGAAGTGATTTATCCTAGAGGGAGTTCAGTAGAAGCTACAAAGCTCTTAGAATTCCTTATCCAACCTGTTGTTGAAGCCATGGAAGGGAAGTGGAGCAGCCTATGGACTATGGAACAATGAATGTGTATATTCCCGAGGTGGGACATGCATGTGGGGAATGAGATTCTGTGAGAGATGGGCATAAGTAGGCTCCTTGGAGGGAATCCTTCCTATTAAATTGTGCAACTTTTCATAGTCTCGACCTAGCCTAGAATTTCCTTTACCCTGGGTGGAGTTTAGTCCCATCTCAGGGGTGACCCACTGCTGATAGCTTGGAGGAGCATGGTCTAATGCTAGGTGGTTCTTGGAAGGTTTGGACGTAGTTGGTAGCCTTCTCATAAAAATATAAGTACCAATTCTATGTTAATTTTACATGCTTTGTTTAAGTACATGTCTAATGTTTATGAGAATTGTCTGTGTTTATTGCATGTATGTGTTTATTTTCACTTAAAATGAATCCGTGTATGAGAAGAATGTTTATATCTATTAAATTTGCATTATATATGTATGTATATCAGAGTTTGAACAAAGTAGATATTTTTGGTAGCATGCCCCATCTCCTGGGATGGTTGGTTACGTTATAATTTGGTATCAGAGCCCATGGTTTCAACACTGAACCTGGATGGGCCATGAATGTGGAATTTGGAGTCAAAATTCCACAAGGAATTGATGTACAAAGTGCCATAGCGGTGCTGAGAGAGCTCCTCGGTGGTATTGAAAATCACAGGAGGTATAATAGTTTGATAAATGATGAAAAACGTGGTATTGGACCACAAAGTTTAAATTTGGGCCATAGGATTTGTTTGGAAGAAGACAAATCCCTCACAACCGTCAAATCCATATTTTAAGTTGTCCGAGGGTTGTGTGGTGTTTCAACATGGAAATGCTCTGAAGTCCCGTAGTGATTCTCAGTCATAGATCATTCAGGAGAAGGAGAACCATTGGATTTCCCAAGTGGTTTAGTGGTTTGGTGTTCGAGGAAATCCATTGGATATTGTATGCTGAAGAAATCACTAAAGTCTTGAAGTGTTTTTTATGATGTGGACCTGTTCGGCAGTCGACAGTTCGATAGTTTTGACAAACATGATAAGAAATCCCCGAAGTCCCGAAGTGTTGGATATGATGTGGACCTAATCGATAGTTCAAAAGTTTTGAAAAAGTGTCGATGAGAAGAAATCATCGAAGTCTCGAAGTGTCAGATATGATGTGGCATGATGATATCACCCAGGGTGACGTGGACCTACCGTAAGTCTTCCACGTGTCACTTGTTTTTGTACTTTTGATAGGCCCTTAGTATCGATTGGGGCCTAACACATGTCACTTGAAAGTGGGGCCACGTGTCGTCACCTGGATTGATGACAACTGTACTACGTGGACCCCAAGAGGTGAAGAAGTTAGGGCATTTGACATTCGGGGGAAAACTGTTGGAAGAACTTCTGGATCTCCGAAGTCTCAAAGTCCCGAAGTTTTG
Source organism: Picea glauca (assembly GCA_000966675.3). NCBI lineage: Eukaryota > Viridiplantae > Streptophyta > Pinopsida > Pinales > Pinaceae > Picea > Picea glauca. The sequence continues at coordinate 50,658 of JZKD02S1967040.1, forward strand.
AAGTCATGAAGCATCGAAGTGACGTGGCTTTATGACGTCACTTGGGGTGATGTGGGTACACAAGATTCATTCCACGTGTAAGTGTGTTTTATGCTTTTTAAAGAGTTATTTTTCCAGTTAGAACTTGACATGTGTCACCCCTTGGATTGGGCCACATGTCCACTTCTGTCGTTATAACACGTGGCGCTAGATCCTGCAGTCCGGAGACTTGGCACTGTGGAGGAACTTGGTAAATATTTTTTAAGTATGAAGACTCTTGAAGCTCCAAAGAGAGGAGTAAATCCCCACCGTTGATTGGGAGAGGACACATGGCAGTAGATCCCATGGTCCAGAGACTTGGTACGTCGAAGGAATTGTATTGTTGGTTGATTGAATCAAGAACTCTTGGAGGCTGGAGTTAATCTCGACCGTTGATCGAGAGATGACAAGTGGAGGAAGGAGACGATATTTGGTAATTCGACACTTCGAGAGATCTGTGAAGAAGTGATTTGGAAAGCCCCAAATCCATAGTTTTGTAGTAAATCTTAGTCATTGGATGCTAGGAAGTCATGGACCATTGATCCACAGTCCTTTGCGAGTTCACCAATTTGATGCTTCGGGGCATTTGAAAGTTTGCAGTTGCGAAATACTCTGAAGCCCAAAGTGTCAGAGCTATGAAGTGTCGAAGCATGAGGTATGATGTGGCATGATGACAGCCCCAGAGGTGACATGGACCTCCCCTAGACATTCCATGTGTCAGTCAAAATTGTACTTTTTCAACCTTGTTGGACCAATTAGCAGTCCGACATGTGGGGCTTATATGTCATCATCTTATATGATTATAATAGTATTACGTGGGCCCTAGAAAGTTAAAAGGTTTGAGAGTTTGGTGTATGGAAGAAATGAGAGAAGAATGTGTGAAATTATCTGAAGCTAGAAGCTCCAAAGCGCCGAATTTTTGAATAAGAGCCTATCAACCTAGAGCTTGGTCAAATCCCGTGGTCACATGAATTTGAGGGCTGAAGAAAAAGGGGCTAGCACCCAAAATTTTGTTTTAAGAACAGAGAAGGGATTAGAGAAGGAGCCCGTGGGTTTTTTAAAATTTGTACAGACATACACCTAACAAAGTAAGGAAGTCTTGTAAACCATAAGAAGGGATCCATAACAAATCCAAGAGCCAATTTGACTCTGAGTTGGAAGAATCCATATACAGGATTACATCACTTAAAAGGCAAATTGTTCAAGTATCCATAACTTCCTATTCAAAACTCATAATTGAGCATGGAAATAGGCATTAGAAAGTCCTTGAATAGTAGAAGATAGCTATTCACCCAAAAATTGGATATGAACAGTCAATTTCTCAGGAAATTAGTAGGAAATAAGTATGATATATATTAACAGATCATAATGGTTCGTGTTTTCATGAGATTATTAACAACAATTAACTTGGAAATTTTTTGTTAGTTGCACATTTTGTAGAATTATTAACTGTCAGATGAGAATCAACACAGCGTGCAGAGTGATGGATGATAAACATATAGTCTAAAATCAAGAGGATTAAATGAGAGGGATGAATGTCCAATTAGGTATGGAAGGAACCAATTCCAATGGACATGGAGGAGGAAAGGAGGAAGACATAAATTTGGCTGAGACCCTCAAAAAATTGCAGAGAGATGACCAGAGCCATAAGGCTGATAATGAAGGGATTATGAAATACAAAGAGCATCAGGAAGACTTCAAAATGAAGTTAATTCAAATACTGGAAATAATTGAAAAGAAGTTGGATAAGGAGAGTGGCTCCAACAAATCAGGAAGCCACACGACCCCTGAGGGAAAAGGAAGATCAAGGGGTGGTGGCATACATCACCATCACTCCCAAAGGAATTCCAACAAGATATCACACAATATCTCAAGTTCATCCCCTGTTAGGAAGCATCATAGGAGGTCTAGGGTGGATGAATTGAAAGGAGAAATGAATAAGATCAAACCTCCTACGTTTGATGGAGGCAGAGAACTTGATCCACATGAGTCAGATGGTCTTTCCATGTCTTGCTATATATGAGGATATCATCAAAGAAAACTAGGACAAAATGACGAATAAAGGGATGGAAGACATGGTTCATG
>JZKD02S1967051.1:4898-31442 GCA_000966675.3 Picea glauca
CAACACTACTTCTAATCTCTTCACCATGCAAGATATTGAGGTGGGTATTAAAAGTTGGGTGTTGGAAAAGCAAAAGATTTAGTTGAAATTCAAGCAGATTATCTAAAGTGGAGTTCAAAACCCCTTGCACCTCATAGTATGAAAATTTTCAACAACATCATTCGTTAGAGATTCCCTACAGATTGGACAACGATCCTAGCAATACCTCTTTTCAAGAGTGGTGATGTAAATAATCCCTCCAACTATAGGACCATAATGATAAACCCCTTGTTTGCAAAGTTATTCAGAAGTACGCTAGAAAATAGAATTAGCAAGTGGGCAGAAGAAGGAGATAAGCGTGTTAAAGTGAAAGCATCTTTCAAACCTAAACACTCCATGATTGATCACGATATAACTCTAAGGCACATCATTGAAAGAGTGTGGGAGAAAAAAGAGGAAGTTTTTTGTTGCTTTCTCGCTTTCAAAAAATCTTTTGACATGGTCCCTAGAGATAAGCTTTGGCATAGAATGGAGGAAATTGGGCTTCCTGTGCATCTTAGAGAAGTTGTCCATAGGCTATATGAGGAGGTTAAAGTCAAAATCAGAACGTCAACTTGTATCTCTGAAAGTTTTAGGAGTGATATCGGGGTCAAGAAAGGGTGCCCATTGTCCCCTACCCTTTTTGGTTTATATATAGACAAACTTGAAGAGTGGTTAAACCTATAGGATAGTGATGGTTCTCTTTTGGGCGAGTTTGTGATAAGGATTCCTTTGTATGTAGATGACCTTATTTTGATTGTTAAATCTACTCTTGGGTTGCAAGAACACTTAATTTCCCTTGATCATTTTTGTAGAAAAGTATGGGTGCAAGTCAATACTAGCAAGACGAAAGTGGTAGTTTTCTATAGAAAAAGAAAACATAACCAACATTAGTTCTAATTTGAAGGAAACACTCTTGAAGAAGTGGCAGATTACAATACCTCAGAATTGACTTCAACAAAAATCTAAGTTGGGAAGGTTGCAAAAAGAAAAGAACTTTGGGAGGTTGGAAAGCGTTCTATGCTTTCCAAAATAGGTGCAGAGAGGCAGAGCTATGGGATTGGAAGACTACACAAAATCTCTTTGGGATTTTAGTGATCCCAGTGGTTCTCTATGGTTGTGAAGTGCGGGTCAGCAATACATTTGACTTACAGTGGAAGCAAATTGAGGAGATTAAAAAACGCTTGATTATAAACAAGTTTAAAATTAAAAGTTCAGTCCCTTATGATATCTTCCTAAGTGAAATGGGGGATGCTCCTATTGAGGCAATTGCTATGGTGTGACTCATAAGATATCTAAAAAAATTTGAGCAAATGGAAGACGGTCGTTGGCCTAAGGCCATATTCAATGACATATTTTGCAAAATAAAGAAGACGTGGATACAGAAAAATAATAAATGGCTTAGTAAATGGGATATTTTCTTGAACAGGTGTCCTACGAACAATAAAGAGATAAAGGGTTTTGTTATCGATAGGTTCCACAAGTGAACTTGGGATAAAGGGATAGGAAGAAAGAAAGAGTATTATATTGAAGAGTTTGAACCCACTTACAATCATCATCAAAAAGCGTACATAGGGGCCAATATATCTTGGAGAGCCAAAATTCTTATTGCTCAATTAGAACCAATTCCAATCAACTTCGTTGTGAAACCGAGTGCTAGAAAAGACCAAAGGAAGATTGGAAAGAAAGGGTGTGTATGTTTTTCACCTCCGGAAAAGTGGAAACAAAAAAATATTTCATTTTAGAGTGTGAAGCCTTCAAAGACAATAGGGACAGTTATGTAAATATCTTTACAACTAGCTCTTGGGATAATTTATTCAGCGAGGGGACCGTGGAGAAATCGGGGGCGTGCATCATCAAGTTGAAGAGGAAAAGGGATGAAATGCATAAATTAGTGTGTGAGGCGGTCTGTCCCATAAGCTATTGTTAGCTCATCCACCCCAGACCTCTTATGATGCTTCCTGACGGGAGATGGACTTGAGCTACTATGTTCTCTCCTATTGGAATTCCTTAGGGAGTGATGGTGATGTCTACTAACACTCATTGTTCTTCTTTTCTCATCAGGAAACATGCGACTTCCTGATTTGCTTGAGCCACTCTCCTTATCCAACTTCTTTTCTATTTTGTTCAATCTCTGCATTAACTTCATGTTGAAGTCCTCCTGGTACTCCTTAGCTTTCATGAGCCTTTCATTATTAGTCTTGTGGCTTTGGACGTCCTTTTGAAATATTTTAATTGTCTCCACCAACTTCAAAATTTCTTCCTTTCATTCTCCCTGTCCAATTGAGTTTTCACCTTCATTACCCAAATGGACATCCATCCCTCTGATCTCACCTTCCTGGCTATACGCCCCCTATGTATCTTCCACCCTCTTGCACTTTATGTTGATCCTGATCTGATCTAGTTGTTTTTAACTCTGTAAAATGTGCAGCCAACAGGACTTTGTCAGGCTAATGGATTCAACAATTTCATGAAATTACAAACCTTCCTGGTTCAATAATACATCAGAATTACTTCTTCTAATTTTCTGAGAAATTGACTGTTCATCTCAATTTTTTGGGTGAAGATTTATATTATAGTGTTCAAGACCTTTCCAACAATTTCTCCCTTTCTCAATTCTGAGTCTTGAGCAGGAAGTTATGGATATCTAAAAATTGTATTTTCTCTAAAGTTGATCCTGGTACAAGTGATCTTCTTCTAGAGTTGAATTAGCTCTCGGACTCATGTTGAATCCTCTCTTTAGGATTACAGGTTTATTTTGTACCTTCTCTTAATTGTAGGTCCATGCAATTTAGTAATCTACGGGCTCTTCTTTAATCCCTTGTCTTTCATCAAAATCATTTTTGGGCATTAGGCCCCTTTATTTCGCCCCCCAATCGCATATGACCACGGGCTATGACCAAGCGGTAGCTGATAGGCTCTTATCCAGAGCTTCGAGACTCTGGGGCTCTAGAACTTAGGGCTTTGGAGGTTTTTCCTTCAACATACTTTACTTCCTCCAACTGTCGAATCGACGAAATCTTACATGGTACATCTTTGAGGCTTCAGGGTTCCACTACTTCGGAGCTTTGGGACTTCGAAAAACTTCTCATCTGCACACTTTAAAACTCCCAATCGTCGATATTTTGAACTCTCGATTAGGTTCACATCACTTTAGGTGACATCATCATATTGCGTCACTCCAATGTCCCGGGACTTCGGGACTTCGAGACTTCAGAGAATCCCACACCAGAACATATAAAAACACCTGAACGCCGAATTTCCGAACAGGTGTTCCCCAGAGATTCGGGACTTCAGAGCTCCGGGTCTTTGGAACTTTGAGCTTTGGAGGATTTCTCTATTGAACACCAACCCACCCCTGAACTGTTGGATGCCGAAATTATGAACACTTGTTAATCTACGGACACGTGTCTCCGATAACAGACGGTCTGTATTAGTTCCAGACTTTGAAGAAAACTCCACTTCGTGCATCCATAACCATATTTCCCCGAACATCAAACTATCGAACCACTAGTGGGATCCAACAATATTCCTTCTCCCAAATGATCTACGATGTATATCTACACCGAGACTTCGAAGCTTCGAGGATTTTGCCTCCTTTTGTCAAAATATTAGAATTTGTCGAAGCAACGAAGTCTGGAGGACTTGAAGGTTAACTGCCGTGCTCCTTTCCCAGATCTGATGGCTGTGAATGATATTCCTTCTCCCAAACATATCTGACGACCCAAATCTAAACTTTGCAGCCCCAAAACCACGATTATTGTGGTTTCTTTCCTCTGTTGGCTTTCTCAAACTACTATACCTCCTGAGTTTTCAAACACAGCTAAGGTGTTCTCTCAACGCCCTCTTGGCACTCATGGACGCTCTTGAAACACAAATTTTCTCCATTTCGACAACAATTCCTTCAGAAAATTTTGCTTCAATTTCCACTTATATGGCCCATCTAGGCTCAGTGTTGAAAATCAAAGCTCTGATACCAATTTGGCAATAAACTCCAAACATTTGGAAATAAACTCTGCAACTTATTTCTTCATGTCTGGCCAATAATATTAATGGCTCTTGACAGTTGCAATAGTTTTATGATACCCTGGGTGCCCAACATAAGGTACATTATGCATTTCTTTCAATATCATACTCTTCAATTCCTAAAAATTTGGCACATAAATTATGCCTTTGTACATGAGAACTTCATCCTCTCCTAGCTTGTAATTTTCAACTTCCTACTGCAAAATACCTTATTATAAGTTTGTTATCATTTCCATGTAATGTAAATCTGATTTTGCAGCCTCCAAGATTATGTCCTTCAAATCTATTTGGTACATCCTAATGGTTGTATCATGCAACTCATGCACTCTCCTGCTAAGTGCATCAACTACCTTATTCTCTTTCCCTTTGATATGCTTTATATCAAAGTCATACTCACTGAGAAACTCTAACCACATACTCTGTCTGGCATTTAGAGTTGGTTGTCCAAATAATATTTTAGACCATTATGATCTGTCCTCAACTCAAACCTTTTCTCCATGGGGTAGTGTCTCCACATCTTCAAGGCATGCACTATGGTTTCCAACTCCAAATCATGAGTATCATAGTGGCTTTCATGCTCCTTCAACTTCCTTGACTCATAACATATAACATAATCATTTTGACTAAGGAATCCGCCAAGTCCTTATTTACATGTGTCTGTACATACAATGAAATCTTCATTTGGATATGCAATCCTTAGTATTGGAGCACTGGTTAATAGATTCTTCAAGTGTTGGAAACTCTTTTCACATTCCACTGTCCACTGAAACTTCACTCCCTTCTTTTGCAAGGAAGTGATCGGGTGTGCAATCTTTGAGAATCCTTCAATAAATCTTTTGTAGTAGCCTATAAGGCCCATGAATGATCTGACCTCTATCACATTCTTAGGTGTTGACCATCCTCTAATGGCCTCAATATTTTATGGATCCACTGTTATCCCTTGTTCTGAGATGATATGTCCAAAATAATGGATTTGGTTCTGGTAAAATGAGCATTTTCTCAATTTGGGATACAATTGATGTTCTCTTAATACTTGTACTCTGAATTGGAATACATAAGAAAGTCATCCAAAAAGACAATGACAAACTTATCCAGGTATCCTCTGAAAATTTCATTCATCAAACACATAAAAACAACGGGTGCATTTGATAACCCAAATGAAACCACTATGAATTCATAATGGGCATACCTTGTCCGGAAGGCAGTCTTGTTGATGTCTTCTTCTTTAATTCTTACTTGATGATAACCTAACCTGAGATCAATCTTGGAGAATATTTTTTCATCCTTGAACTGATCAAAGAGGTCATCAATCCTTGGCAAAGGATACTTATTCTTCATAGTTACCTTGTTCAACTGTCTAAAGTCCATGCAGAGTCTCAAAGTTCCATCCTTCTTCTTCACAAAAAATATTGGGGCACCCCAAGGTGACACACTTGGGCATATATACCCCTTCTTCAGAATCTCTTCAAGCTGCATTTGTAACTCCTTCAGTTCGGGTGTACTCATTCTGTAGGGAGTCTTGGATACTGGAGTTGCTCAAGTCATCAGATTTATGGAGAAATCAATGTCTCTTTTAGGGGGTAATCCTGATATTTCTTTAAATACATCCCCAAACTCCTTTAGGATTGCATGATCTTCAATATTTGACACCTTATCTCTTGGTGTCTCTTCCATATGAGCTACAAATAATTGACATCATTTCCTGTAACTTTTCTTAAGTTGCATTGCTGATATTTCTATGACAGTTATTGCCCTGGGAATTCCCTGTACTATCCTTAGGTTACCTTCCACATCTAGACAAGTAAATTCCTTGTTATGACAGTCTAGGATAGCATGGTGTTGGCCCAACCAATCCATCCCAATTAGACAGTCATAGGAACCTAAAGGCAAGATTTTCAAATATGTCCTGGTGTTCAGTCCATTCATGTCCATAGGACATGACTTAACCATCTCATTAACTTTTCTTTTGGCTCTGGTAGCCAACTGCACCAACCAATATTTTCCATGCTTGCTTCTTGGAAAATGAAATATTTCCACCATCTTAGGATCTATACAACTATGACTAGCTCCTAAATCAATTAAAATAGCAATGGCATGGTTGTTGATCATACCTTCCACTTCAATCATATGTGACTGAAATTATGCTTTCTTGTTGTCTAGGGCTGCATAGATCCTTGGTACGCTTTTGCCCATGTCCTCCACTATTTTAGCTTGATGTACATTGTGAACATTCCTCACCTTTTCACCACTTTGGGGACAATCTCTGAACATAATATCTCCTTTACAACCCCAACATTGAATAGATGGTTGCCTTGGCCTTTGCCCCCCTATCTCAATTGTTCTGGATTCTCTAAAAGGTGGTTTTCCCTGAGGATTCCTTCTGGAGAATGGTGGCTTTGTCCCCTTCTTCCTCTGATCCATATTGAATTTCTTCTTGTATTCCCAAGATTTTTGGAAAGTTGGCCTTGCTTTATGCTGATCATATAGGCATTTAGCTCGCCTTAAGGTCTCCTCCAATGTTTTAGGATCATCATATTGTATCTTTTCACTGATGAATGGTGGAAACCCACTCAAGTACCTCTGAATATTAATAGTCTCATCCTTGATGAAAGAAGCATACTTTAACAGCTCCAAAACCTTTCTTTCATATTCATCAATGGTCATACTCCCAAGCTAGAGTTCAAAGAACTCCTTCATTTTCTTGTCATAGTATCTCTTAGTCAAGTATTTATTTTCAAAATACTTCTTGAATTCCTTCCAAGTAACATTTTTCTCCTTAATGTGTTGCTCTTGCACAAGCTGATCCCACCACATGGATGCTTTTCCTTTGAGCTGGTAGATACCAATTATTCCTTCTGCATATGAAGAATAATTATGTAATTGAAAGTACTTTCTCATGCCCAACAACCATGTATCATCATCTCCATCCTTCTTGTGCTCACCATCAAATGTAGGAGGTTTGATTTTTTTCATTTCTCCTCGTAGCTCATCTACCCCAGACCTCTTTTGATGCTTCCTGAAAGGGGATGGACTTGAGATGATATGTGCTCTCCTACTGGAATGCCTCGGGAAGTGATGGTGATGTCTACTAACACTCCTTGTTCTTATTTTCTCATCAGGAGACTTGTGACTTCCTGATTTGCTTGAGCCACTCTGCTTATCCAATTTAATTTCTATTATGTTCAATATCTACATTAACTTCATGTTGAAGTCTTCCTTCTAATCCTTGGCTTTCATAATCCTTTCATTATCATCCTTGTGGCTTTGGACATCCTTTTGCAAATTTTTAATTGTCTCTACCAAGTTCAAGCTTTCTTCCTTTCCTTCTCCCTGTCCAATTGAGTTTGCACCTTCATTGCCCAAATGGAAATCCATCCCTCTAAACTCACCTTCATGGTTGTACACCCCCTGTGTATCTTCCATCCTCTCGCACTATATGTTGATCCTGATCTGATCTAGTTGTTGTTAACTCTGCAAACTGTGCAACCAACATGACTTTGTCAGGCTAATGGATTCAACAATTTCATGAAATTATGAACCTTCCTAGTTCAATAATACATCAAAATTATTTCTTCTGCTTTTCTAAGAATTTGACAATTCAGATCAATTTTCTAGGTGAACAATTATATTCTATTGTTCAAAACCTTTCCAATGAATACTCCCTCGCTCAATTTTGAGTCTTGAGCGGAAAGTTATGGATATCTAAAAATTGTCTTTTCTATAAAGTTGATCCTGGTACAAGTGATATTCTTTTGGAGTTGAATTATCTCTCGAACTCATGTTGAATCCTCTCTTTAGGCTTACAGGGTTTTTTTTGTACTTTCCCTCAATTGCAGGTCTGTATAATTTAGTAATCTACGGGCTCCTTCTCTAAGCCATTTTCTTTCATCAAAATCATTTCCGCACATTAGCCCCCTTTATTTTAGCCCCCAATCACATATGACTACGGGCTATGACCAAGCGCTAATTGATAGGTGCTTATCTGGAGCTTCAGGACTCCGGAGCTCCGGGAATTTGGGCTTCAGAGGTTTCTCCTTCAACATACTTTACTTCCTCCAAATGTCGAATTGGCAAACTCTTTCACGGTACATCTTCTGGTATTCGGGGCTCCGCTAGTTCAGAGCTTCGAGGCTTCGGAAACACACTTTAAAACTCTCAATTGTCGAGCTTCTGAACTATCGATAAGGTCCACATCGCTCCAGGTGACATTATCATATCGTTTCACTCTGACGCCCTAGGACTTTGGGACTTCGGAGAATCCCACACCAGAACACATCAAAACACCTGAACACCAAATTTTCGAACAAGTGTTCCCCAGAGCTTCGGGACTTCGGAGCTCTAGGCCTTCAGAACTTCGAGCTTCAGAGGATTTTGATGTTGAACACCAACCCACCCTTGAACCTTCGGACGTCGAAATTCCAAACACTTTCTAATCTACAGACACGTGTCTCCAATAATGGGCGGTCCAGATTAGTTCTAGACTTCGGTACTTTGGAGAAAAATCCACTCCACGCATCCATAACCATATTTCCCTGAACGTCAAACTGTCGAACCACTAGGGGGATCCAATGGTCCACCTTCTCCCAAATGATCTACGGTGTAGATCTTCTCCAGGACTTCGGAGCTTCAAGGATTTTGCCTCCTTTTTTCAAAATATTAAAATTTGTCGAAGCAACAAATTCTAAAGGACTTGAAGGTTAATCATTGTTCTCCTTTCCCGGATCTGACAGTTGTGAATGATATTCCTTCTCTCGAATAGTTTCAATGGCCCAAATCTAAACTTTGTGGCCCAAAAACCACGGTTATTGTGGTTTCTTTCCTCTGTTGGATTTCTCAAATGGCTAGACGTCCTGAGATTTCAAACATGGCTAAGGTGTTCTCTCAACTCCCTCTTGGCACTAATGGACGCTCTTGAAACATGAATTTTGTACATTTCGATAACAATTCCTTCTAAAAAAAATTCTTCAATTTCCACTTATATGGCCCATCCAGGCTCAGTGTTGAAAACCTGAGCTCTGATAAAGTAGCATGGGATGTTACTTTATAACACACTCTTATTGAGCTCTAAAACCAAATTGTAGCATCCCCAGCTTTAAGTCGTTGGGCTATGCCACTTAACAATTCTTCATTTTTACTGTATATATTTATACAAATTTAATACATGCAGATACATTCTTCTAATGCATGGATTCATGCGGAAATAATAGTAAGCCTATACATACAACATACACAGGAAATACTCATAATTATAAAGACATGTAAAAATGCACAATAAGCAATTGAATACGTAATTAATGCTTTTTTTTTTATAGAATACCACCAACTACATGCAGGCCTTCCACGAACCTCCCAGCCTTAGACCACACTGCTCAAAGATATCAGTAGCGGGTCACCCCCGAGCTCGAACTAAACTCCACTCGGGTAAAGGGATTCCTAGCTAGGCTGAGACAATACAAACAACAAGAAGGATTTCATCCCAAGAGCCAACTCAAACTACCATCCTATAGCCTCTCATTCCCCACATGCATGTCCCACCCCAGGAAGTGTGCCCCTTCTCTGCTCAATAGTCCTTCGGCTGCCCCACTTCCCTTCCAGAACTTCAGCAACAGGCCAGATAGGAAGTCTCATAGCACTGTAACTGTAGTTGGTCTCCTTCAACAATTCAATTCCCTAACAATTATCTCACTTGGAGAGAGTTTCTCACAGGCCTAACAACCTATCTCTTCAATTCCACGGGCCTGACAACTCGCTTCTTCAATCCAGGGCTCAAGTCAACCAGGTACCGGCTCAGGTGAATGCAACAACAAAAAATGGATTATGGAACAGGTGGTGGAAAAAACCACACTCAGGCAATGAACAGGGTGTTGCACATAATTGGAAAGGTATGGGTGATGGTCAACAAAAAATTTCGGGTAAGGAACAAGTAGTGGCAGCAGCAACAGCCTTCAAATAAGGAACAATATGGGTTTGGATAAAGTACGGGTGCACTATGAATAATAGGAAATGTATGGGGTAACTGCCAAGTGCGTGCAGGGTCAAGGGGTGTGTTAATGATGCTGAGGTTCAATGATGGAGAGAATGGAAGAGTGCGTGAATGCTTTGGTCCACTGGAAAAATGGTTCAATGCATGAATGTTGAGTGCATGTGTGAATGGGGAAAAGATGGGAAAAGAGACCATTTTCCCAACATATATTTGCATGCACCCTGATTGACACATGGATCTCCAGGACTTTGCTTTATCTCCACTTGTGATTCATTCCCTCTTCCATGAGACTTTAGGATAAAATAATTATCCTCACCATAATATTTAGGAAATAATAATATAATATTCCCTTAGAGTCAAGCCCTCAAGATTAGCCATTTTTCCTAGTCTCCTAGCCCCCTCCCTTTCCCTTCCTAGTGGAGTTTAGTCCCCCATACTTTTTTATCATGGTCGGTCTACACACAATGATTTATTATAATAATTATATGAGTGTTTAAATATACAAAAATAGTCCCACTAGCCTTTAGCATCTAGGCTCTCCAGCCTAATCATCACATAAGTCTCCTGACTTATATTAAATTGGCTCACCAGCCTACAAAACATATTCACATTTGCAACTGGGGCTCGGTCTTGGGGTGTTACAAGGGAAAACCCCAATGTGGGGAAACCCGAAGAGGGAGAGATGGTATTAGCCACAGGAAATTTATACCAGCAGCAAGATTACATTTAGTAGCCAGAGAAAACCACTTACAACATCCAAATTGTCCCTCCAAGATTTATGTCTTGCAAAACGTTTCAAATCCATATTGTTGTATGACCCACCCAGAAAACAACACCTCGAAAATCATGTCAATTTGTTGATGTATGATCTGTTATGTACAGTTATCCTTCAACAATAAATATCCTCAAACTACCTCAATTTTTGTGCCTTCCTTTCCTCAAAAAACAAGCCCACTTCTCTGTTGTACGGAATGTATGGATCCATACAGTATGGCCTCCCTCACAGCAATAAATTTAAGAACAGTCAAAATAGAGTTTTTCCTTGGAAAATGTGCCCAAGCTCTCTTGGGAAATGCGCCCAGCTCGTTTTTCTTTCCTCTCCTCCTCAAAGATCTCTCAAAAATATCTCAATCTCTTCTTCTCATGTCTTGTGCACTACCCAATGCATTCTCTTATAATCTGAAAGTGACCTTTCACCTTCCAAGTGTCTTTTCACCTTCCCCATCCCTAAATCCAAAGGCCAAGATCTAATCTTGCCTTTACATGATCAAAGGACATGACTGATTCCCTCCAAAATAAATCACTTAAAATATTAAAGTACAAATTCACTTTATAACATAAGTGCACTTTATGAAATAAAGTCACTTTAATATTAGAAGGTACACTTAATAAAAAGGCACTTTAATAAAAGAACCACTTTATTACAACTTTATAAAACACCTTTTGCAAATTTAAGTGCCTAGTAATTCAAATGTAAGGTTACTTCCGCATACAAGACAAAACATGTGGAGTACCTCATGAGATATAAAATCTAACACTCCCTCTTAGGGAGAGATGTACTCGATACCATCACCATCATCCGGTCCCATCACATTGTTCATAGTAAGAGCTCCCTCTAAACCTGGAGACAACCCCAACACTTGCACAAAACTCAAACCAGAAGACATCCTCCTGACAGCCACTATGAACCCTGAGCTCTTAGGAAAATCCACTCTACCCTGAGCTTCTGTTCGATCACACCAGTTGAGTCCCCTGTCGGTGCTCAGAAGAGACTCCCTCTCTTCCCTCATAATGAAAGACTGAATCCTTGGGCCCACCGCAGTCTCAGGAGCCTCCTGCTCCTCATAGGACGTTGAATCATAACCTGAAGGTTCTCCTCGCAACATGTACAACCTATCCATTTGATCACCAATCATTTGTGGTTCAACCAAATCCACTCCCTCCCTATAGATAAATACATGTCCCCTCTTGAACAATGTACAATATCCAACATCTTCCAAGGTTGAGACCAATAGCAAGTTAACCCTCAACCCTGTAACAAATAGAACTCCATCAACCTCCAAGAGTCCTCCATGCTCGAGTCGGAATCTAACCCTTCTAACTCCACGTACATCTCGTGCTATACATCCTTCACTCTCCACCATCCATTCAGGACATGTCTCTGTGATAATAAGGAATACACACCATATTCTTGTCATGTGACAAGAGGCTTCACTGTCAACAATCCACTTGTTATCACCCCCAAATCCACCACTACCGACACTGGATACTAGAGTGACCAAAGAAAATTCCATATCAAACTTGGATGAAAATTCCTCCATAGATGTTGTAGCAGTTGTATCAGACCCCTCCTGTTTCTTCTTCTTCTTCTTCTTATTCTTCTCAAGACACTGAGAAGCAAGGTTCCCCAACTAGTTACAACATTAACATCTGACTTTACTCAAGTCCCTCCCAGAATTTCCTTTCTTCTTCCCCTTTTCCTTTGCAGCAAGAGCAACATTCTCTCCATCAGCTCCATCTCCCTTCTATACACTTCTCTGAGATCCTTCATGGATCTCCTCCTGAGTGAAAGCATCCCATAGTTTGCTCCAATCTGGAAGATGCTTACGACCAACCACACACTTCAAGAAGACTTCCCATTCCTTGGTGAAGCCTTTCAAGGCTGTCTCACCAACTCTAAATCTGAAATGACCTCCCTAACTGTAGCCAACTCATCTTTCACTTGAGCTACCCGGGTAAGATAAGAAGCCACACTCTCCCATATTAGTATCATGCAATTTATCCTTCAAGGCCATCTTCTGGTTTTCATTCTTCACCTCGTACAATTTTTTCAGTGCATCCCACATCTCTTTGGTTGTCTTCTTCTCAACCAAGTGTGGGATAAGGTGGTCCTTTACCCCATCCAGAATAATCCTCTGAGATTTGGCCTCCTTTACCTCATGTAAATCCAAAGATATAGGTTCTATTGTGGGAACAACAACTATGGTGCTGACAAAGCTCCAAATTTTGTTCTCTCTGAGAATAGCTGACATCCTGACTTTCAATTGCAAATAGTTAGAAATCCCATCCAACCAGTCCTCATACCTAATGCAAACAACCATATCCTTGTTAATTGTTCAAAGAAAACAACCAACATATTTCCCCCTTCAAATCTTTCCAAAATTAACACTGCTCAATGTAACTCAGAGCCCAAGCTCTGATGCCATGAAGAAATTTAATGACAAAATCAACATGCACTATATTATGTCATACACTTAACAACCTAGAGATAATTGTAATATATGAACTCTGAAATGCATTAAACCCACATTCAGAAAATGTCATAAGAAGAAATGCACATTGTTAAGCACTTTTGTAGTGGAATAAACACAATGAACAACAATTACACATCCATGTAATACTCAGAAATTTAGGCAACCAACCAGGTAAAACCCCAATGTGGGGAAACCCAAAGAGAGAGAGAGAGAGAGAGAGAGAGAGAGAGAGAGAGAGAGAGAGATTTTATTAGCTTCAGGAAAGTTATATCATCAGCAAGATTACATTTAGCAGCCAAGAGAAAACCACCTACAACACCCAAATTGTCCCTCCAAAATTTATGCCTTGGAAAATGTGCCAAATCCATACTGTTGTACAGCCCACCCATAAAACAACACCTCGAAAATCATGCCAATCTGTTGTTGTACGTCTGTTCTATACAGTTGTCCTTCAACAAAAAATATCCTCAAGATGCCTCGATTTTCATGCCTTGCCTTGAAAAATGTGCCCACTTATCTGTTGTACAGACTATACGGATCCGTACAGTATGGCCTCCCTCACATCAATAAATTTCAACACACTCAAAATAAATTTTTTTCCTTGGGAAATGTGCCCAATCTCTCTTCGAAAATGTGCCCATCTTGCTGCCCTTTCCTCTCCTCCTCAAAGCTCTCTTGGGAATCTCTCAATCTCTTCTTCTCATGTCTTGCACACTACCCAATGCATTCTCTTATAATCTGAAAGTGATCTTCCACCTTCCACGTGTCTTTTCTTCCCCAACCCTAAATTCAAAGGCCAACATCTAATCTTGTCTTTACATGATCAAGAGACAAGATTCATTCCCTCCAAAATAAATCACTTAAATTATTAAAGTACAAATTCACTTTATAACATAAGTGCACTTTATGAAATAAAATCACTTTAATATTAGAAGGTACACTTAATAAAAAGCCACATTAATAAAAGAACCACTTTATTACAACTTTATAAAACACCTTTTGCAAAGTTAAGTGTCTAGTAGTTCAAATGTAAGATTACTTCCGCATACAAGACAAAACATGCAGAGTACCTCTCAAGTTATAAAAGCTAACACTTATTTCCATGTTGCATGAATCACTAGGGTGCTTTGTTGAATGATTAAGTAACAATACTTACTATGATCTTGATGTCTTCCCCTGAATATATTTGACTCACCATTTGCTTGTGTTGGTGACAAATGAACTCTCCAATTGTCTTGATCTACATGGATAGTTCATTGTGGGTACCACTTGCTCTTTGGGTCTCATTGCTTCATTGAGCTCTTTTGATTGACAATTGGGATATCATTCCTTATTGCTTCATATGATCCTATTTTTCTTAAGGTTGGGATGGTTGAGTAGTTGAATAATGTCTTACCTCCAGGGATGTAATAGTGCCATTTTTTGGCTAAGAACTTATGTATCATTGGGTTTTTTCATTGCTTAAATGGTGATAAACATATCTCCATGCTAAACTTCCTTTAGTTATGAGTAAGTTGTGTAAAGTTTTAATTCCATTGATCTTTTTTAGTTTCTCTTCTATGTTTGGGTGTGTGTTTCCTGAAGTAATTGATTTTATCTAGAAAATTAAATGAGCTAGCACTTGTTCGCTTATTCAATCTTTGCCTTTTTCATGAAAATTGCCTCTATTGAATGGTTAATTATTGCTTCACTCGTTGTCTTTGATCATCAACTGGTTACGATTGAATGAAAATAACACGCAAAAGGATAACGCAAGTGCTCGAGACTTTTCTACATAGTGTTCTTTATGCCCACATATGTTTGCTATCTATACTCAATGTCAAGGCACACAAAAGCAAGAAACAACTATCACCGTCAAGGCCCTCTTAATAAAACTTAATCATTGAATGCACCTGTTTTCATCATTGGTGTTTTGAATTGTGCTTGAATGCTTAATGGCTACTTGATTTCTACCTTGACTTAATTGGATGACTGACTGGGGATTGATGGCCTTTTGAGCCTCCTTTAATTGATTTCTACCTTGATGGTGTGATGAATTCAAACCCTTCTTTCTCGCAAAGATTTTATTAATATGATTTGTTGCATTGTTTTCCTTGATTGTTTACAAATGATCTACGAATGGTTTATTTTGATCACAAATGCATGGCATGTATAAAGTATTAAGAGAATACACATTTACCTATCTACATAGATGGATCATGGCATATAAAACCATCTTCATTACAAGCCAAAGTTTTAATCAAGAATTTGTTTCATAGGCATTAACTAACTCAATTATGTTAAAGGTATTCATTAATATTAGTTAGATGCATCTGATCTCTAAGTATGACGATTAACATTTATATGATGCTATGAATTATTTCTTAAGATTAGCACAAGGGGTAAGCCCAACTAGTTGTTGCCAATGTTGTTGGGAATTTGACTAGTTCGGTGCTATCTACGAACCCATTTTGAGGTGCACTAGTTGTTAATTTTGTAGCTTGGAAGGTGTCTCAGCATAGGCGTAAGTGTCCAGACATGCTGAAGGACACTTAAATTAATACCAAGAGGGTCGTACAATAGCACGAGGAGGGCAAGTTGTAGCAGGTCATATAGGCCGAGTTTTTTGTAGGTTGTATAGGCTGAACTCAGAGGTCGTACAACCTCAGTTTTCTGGGCTATTCTGGGCCATGTCCAGGGATCGTACAAGACATTTTTAGCTAGGTTGTACAGCTTATTATGGCTGGGCCGATTTGCTGGGAAGAAGAGCAAACTGTTGGGAGAAATTTTTTGTAAGAAATTTAAGAATTTTTGTTGCTGTAAATTTTATTCCTCTGAAGCCAATAAAGCCCCTCTTTGTTGGTTTTCCCCACACTGGGATTTCCAGGGTAAATTTCTGGTGTATGAATTTTATGTGCTTGATTTCCAATTTTTTTTTTGCTGTGCATTTAAGTTAAAACTCAGTTGTAATTTTCTACATAGTTTACATAAGTTTTTATCAGCAGTGATTTAATTTCCGAATAATTAAATTATTGGCAAGAAAAAATTTGTGTGTTGAGTTTAAAAATTAACATGGTATCAGAGCTCAACCTCTAAATATAGAATACAAGTAGATTTTAAGGGTGTACCAAAAGCAAACCAGTAGAGAGGTCGAATTTCCAAGGAGGGTGTGTGAGATACGGCAGTAATCAAGATGGCTAATGAAAGCTTGAGGTTCGAGGACAAATTGGAGGGTGATTCTAACTTCATTCCATGCAGAGAGCGCACAGCTATGGTGCTAGAGGAGTGTTATCACACAATTTGTACCTTGGTAAAATCCCAACTCAATCCGCGAAAGTGTGACAACTATGGGAGTACCTACCCATTGTAACCCTAGATAGACACTCCTATCGCTTTAGTGATGATGAAATCACCACAAGGAGGGAATCTCGGTGACCCTAGAGGGATTGAGATGGAAAGTGAGATGATGATCAATAAACACCCCTATAGGTCAAGGTTGGAGAAGTAATAAGGCTTGAGAATGAGTCGTGTAGATGGAGAATGGTTGTCAAGAGTTGTGTACCTACAAAACAATGTTAGACATGCTCGGAACAAGACAAATGATAGATATACTAGCCTTAAATCAATGGGGATCAAGAAATAATACTTGTTGTCCCAAATTGCAGCAGTATGGAAATATATATATCAACAACAAATGATAACAATAGCTTCAAATTTAACCATCAAAAATCAAGTTCAAGATGTTGGAAATAAAGCTAGTAATGACTAGTTGAACTTCCAATGACTTAGCCAAGACTTTGATGATATTTAGGGTTTTTTATTAAGTATTATCAGCAAGTTATTATGAAAACCAAGTGGTTGTAGCAAAAAATTGTTACAACAGCAAGATCTAACCACAAAAATCAACAAGTAAACCACCCAACAATTAGCCAATAACAAGTAGAAAAATAAACAAGGTTTACAAATGTATTTAAGTGGTAGATTAGAGAGAAATGAGTGAGGAAAAAATGATTTTACAGTAGCCCTAATGGTTGTAGCATTAATTTGTAACGGAAAAGAGAATTATTTGGCAAAACTAGATGCACTTAGGGCACAATGAAGCCTAAAGCATGAAGAATTGATTCCAACTTGAACAATTGCAATATATCCAATTTCCACGTATACCAATGCAATGATTTTATATCCCCAATGCAAAAAGACTAGTACCTTGCCAATTGGGTTATGGAGTCATTTGTGTAAGAGCTAGGGTTTGTTACTTCTTTAGCAGTGTAAGCCTTTTTACTCCCTAGAGAAAACAAAACCTAGAAAGGTAAATGTAACACCTCACCATGAGATGATACTAAATAATGTTTGATAATTTAAACACATACATTAAGTGTAAAAAAAAAAAATTGCTTTCATAGATGGAATAACCAACAAAATATTGATAACTCTTACAATTTTTCCAATGCTAAATATTTCAAATCTAAATCCAAATATACAAATCAAAATAAGAAGATTAGATAAATAAGAAGTTAACTTTACGATTAAAATACTTAAATAGAAACATAACAAAATATACCAAGTAAAATACCTCCTCCTTAGTCTGTTGAAGATGACCATTTGCAATGTAGTCCTTCCAGTAGTTGGAAGATGCTTCCAAGCATTCTTTTTTCCACTTGCCCAGAGTAAAAAACAGAATCCTCTCAACCAACTAGGAGCCTAGCCGACTTCCTAGCTCCAAGAAACCTTTTGGTTTCTTGGCCCTCTATGCCCGTGACTCTAAGAACAACATTGCACATATGCTCTAAAAAGACTCACAAGAAAAAATATCTTCCAAGAATTATTCAACCCCTCCCCATGCTCCAACCTCTCCACCCCCCCTTCATCACCACTTCCTCTTCCTATTTATCATGTTTACATACCCCTTCTCCAAAGTTTCCTCAACCAACCTCATTATTAGCCATCAAACTCCCTTATCTAGATTTTTGGGAAAAAATTAAAATAACTTAAACTATAAATGACTTACATAAAATAACAAATAATAAAATACAAAGTTTTTTTTCTCATGCTAGCTTATAAATGCAACTTGACAATTTTCCCCAAAATGTACATGAAAACACACCATACTAATTTAATTCATCATACCAACCATCAATCAAAGTCAAACAATGTATTTAATACTACCAGATATTTTTGTATGCAATATAATTTACATAGTCATTAAACCATTCAATTAAATATTTAATAATCTATTTTCACAATTAATACATTAATTATTCGTACTAGTGTACATGTGCAGGGTATGTGTGCGTAGCTAGTGCAGACATATCTTACGCGTGTACTAACGATAAACAATAATTGCCTCTAGTGCGTAGTTCTTGTATGATCACACTGAGGCATGCAAGAAACCAGATCAAGTAATTGCATCAGTTAATAATCTTAACGAACAAAATTACAATAACTCATTATCACACTTAAAATATCAAAAGGGAATCAGAAGAGGGATTTAAACACTGCAAGAACCAAGTGAGTAAACAATAGTGGCACATCTAATCCCCAATCAGTATTCTCAACTAACATTGAAGCATCATTCCTTCCTAACCTACTTCCATATTCCATCATATCCTTTCCTCTATTGGACTAAGTTGGAGCGTCAACTATATTGACCTAACTCTAGATAGAACCCGTAAGGGGAAGTGTCATAAATCTTTGTTGAATTTTTAATGATAGTTCAAGCACATGTAGTTTCTTTTCAATTTAGCATGAGCTTTAACCATAAACAATGCAGTAATACAATAGCTGCAGTAAACCAAGATCACAAGAAGAATAACCATGCACAAGACACAAGAAGTTTTCATGGGAAAACCCTTCTCAAACAAGGGAAAAAACCAGCAACCCTTTACTATATTTCCAAGAGAAGAAACCCTCACACAGAAAATCCTAGCACACACAATAGGGTGCTCTATGACCAAGAAGGATAGCGCATAGAAAAGAGTGTGCACTAAATTTCATCTCACAAAGTATGTGTTGTGAGAGAATGAGATATGATCCTCAATGGGGATGTATTTCTCTAATATATACGCGACCTAACTCAATGAATAGACATGTCTATTGGCACAATAGGGTTGAATCATGCAACTCAATAATACAATTAGTCTTTCACATAATATTAATTATCTTTATACAATAGGGTCGACTTGTACCCTTCACAATACAAATTAGGGTTTTACAATAGTATTACTCTTTGACAATATAGCAAGGGGTCTCACACACATCCTCTAGTGTTATGCGACTACGGACAATTCCACATGTGCTCAACCCCAAGGGACGTCACTCTCAACAGATCAACTCAACTAAATCCATAGGAGTACGAACTGGAGAGCCATCTCAAGTCAACTCAACTAAGTCCATAGGGGTACGACAGGAGACCATCTCAAGTCATCTCAACTCAGTCCAGAGGAGCACAAAAAGAGACCAACACAAGTCATCTCAATTCATTCCAGAGGACTATGAATCACCTATAACATATGCGTTCTCACATATCATCTCAACTCAGTCCAAAGGAGTATGATTTGGAGAATGTCTCATGAAGTTGCAATCATCAACACTCCCTTTCAGCTAGGGAGGCATTCTCCACCAGGCCAAGTCTCTCACGGAAGTAATCGAAATTCGTCCTGGCAAGCAGTTTGGTGAAGACATCTGCAACTTGCTCGTGTGTAGAAAGGTATTTCACATGTACTTCTTTCCTCTACACCATATCTATGATGTAATGGTATTTGATCTCGATGTCTTTCGATTTATCGTGAAACACATGATTCTCTGAGAGCTTCACACATCTTTGGTTAATGCAATAGATAATGATGGAATCCATCTCATGTCCAAATAAGTCTACAAGGAGCTTGCGAAGCCACACTACTTCGTGGATTGTCACACATAATGAAATGTACTCTACTTCTACAGTACTCAAAGCCACAGAAGTTTGTTTCCTGCTGCACCAGGAAATCATGGCAGATCCCAAAGTAAAACAACGACCGGAGGTGCTCTTCCAGTCCACTGCACTCCCTACCCAATCTGCATCAACATATCCCTGCAATCTCATGTCTACACCAGAGGCATATCTCATTCCATAACCAATTCTGCCTCGTAAATATCTCAACGCATCCTTCATTGTTATCCAGTGTGTCTATCTCGGCTGACTCATAAACTGACTGAGTACACTCACTGCATAGCATATATCAGGTCTGGTGTTAACCACATACATCAATGATCCAATCAGTTGTCTATAAAGATGTGGATCAATCTCTCCTGAATCAGAAGATGTCTCACTCAGTTTCTTCAGATTCATCACCATCGGTGTAGCCATGGGCTTGCAGTCTGTCATCCTAAATTTCTTCAATATCTCCACTGTGTATTTCCCCCGACTCAGAAGAATCTCATCAATCCTTTGCCACACTTCTAGTCCCAAGAAGTAGTGCATCATACCATGGTCCTTCATCTCGAATTCATAATCCAATGCATGCTTGCATTCAACAATAAGGCTTTCTGAACCAGTGAGGAATAAGTCATCAACATATAGGACCAAAATCAGGCACTTGTCACCAACAATGTTGTAGTATAGGTTGGGATCATCAACACTATTATTGAAGCCCAAACTCATCAAGTATCCATCAATCTTCTCATACCATGCACGAGGTGCTTGTTTTATTCCATACAGGGATTTCTTCAACCTGCACACATGAGACTCCTTCTCATGTATCACAAATCCATATGGATGCTCGATGTAAACTTCTTCCTCAATCTCTCCATTGAGAAAGGTTGTCTTCACATCCATTTGATGTAGTCTCCAACCCATGGATGTGGCAAGGGAAATAATCGTATGGATGGAAGTGTATCGGGAAACGGGAGAAAATGTCTCATCATAATCTATTCCCTCCACCTGAGAGAATTCTCTAGCCACAAATATCGCTTTTTACTTATCGACACTTCCATCAGTTGCATGTTTGATCTTATATATCCACTTGGAAGTCACTACGGACTTCCCTTTCGATATCGAAACAATATCCCACACATCATTCTTCATGATGGATTGATACTCTTCGGTCATAGCATCTTGCCAAACCTACTGACTTGTTGCTTCTCCATCACAAGAAGGCTCAATATCAATGATGTGGCTCATAGCTGAAACATAGCTTGAAAATATCTATGGTCTCTTTCTCTCTCGGAATGTACCACGAGGAGTTACATGTCCCTCTACCTCCTGTAGAGTCTGTTGATCCCATGAAGGCCTCTTCTAGCCTACTGCAATGTCTCTGGGAACATCAACTAGAGATACAGGATCAACTGGAACAACTCAATCAGTAATTGTCTCCCTCTAAAATGTTGAAGGGAGAGAGGGTATTGTCTCTTCTTTCTTCTCATTGTCAATATCCATATGAGATTCTTTGTATCTTATGAAGGCTATCTCTTCCTCAAAGGTGACATCTCTGCTAACTTAGATTTGTCTCTGACTAGGGATGTATATCCAATATGCCTTCGAAGATTCATTGTACCCTACAAATGTACCCTTTCTACCTGAAGGGTCTAACTTGGTCCTCTTTTCCTTGGGTACATGAATGTATATTGGACACCCAAATATCCTGAAGTGTCCAACCTCAGGATTCACTCCGGTGAAAGTTTCTTCGAGATTCATGTTCTTCAAAATATTATGAGGATTCTTGTTCTGGATGTACACAGTTTACATGGATGCCTCTACCCACATAATCATAGGTAGATTCTGATCATGTATCATCACTTTGGTTGCCTCAACAATGGATCTATTCTTCCTCTCTGCAACCCCATTATGTTGAGAGTCATGAGGAACGGTGTACTCCCTCTTAATCCCTGCCACAATACAGAAATCATTGAAATCCATCGAGGTGTACTCTCCTCCATTATCTGATCTCAACTCTTTGATCTTCCTCCCAGATAGGTTCTCAGCCTGAGCTTTAAAATATTGAAATTTCGTAAGGACTTCATCCTTGGTCTTCAATAAGTAAATCCACGTCTTCCAAGAGTGATCATCGATGAAAAACACATAGTAAAAGTATCCACTCAAGGAAGAAACAGACATAGGTCCACAAACATCTGTATGTATCAAGTCTAAGATCCCCGTGGATCTACTATCACTGCTCAAAAAGGACCCCTTGACATTCTTGCCAAGAGCACAACCTCTGCAAACGCCATCATGCTCGATATGTATCTCTAGAAGGCATGTCACCATCTTCCCCATGGTGGGAAGGGATCTATAATGTAAATGATCAAGTATCCTATGCCATAGCTCGCTCAAGCTGATAGTATCATGTAACAAGTCCTGGACTGGTCAAATAGTCAATCTATACAAATTGTTTTCTCGAACACCAATCACCCGAGAAGAATCCATGCGTGAGTTCTTGTGCCATGCAAGAAATTTTCCTTCAGAGAAAATAACCTTGTATCCTTTATCCTCTAAAGAAGAAACAAAGACAAGGTTCCTTTTCATCCCACGTACATATATTGCCTCACTTAATTGAAGGGGTATGTCATAATCTAGTTGGAAGGAAGAAGATCCAACTCCCTTCATAGTATATCTAGCATTACCACCAAGCACAACATGCAGACGAGACTCTTTCTCTACAAGATCAATGAGATGTTCTCTATATCCAATCATGTGTCTGGAAGCACCACTATCAATCAACCAAATATCACTATCAGTAGGAACCATACCTTAGAGTGTTGAAATGAAGAAGAGTGATTCATCCTCTACACCTTCATCTCTCTGAGGTGGTTCTGAATCAACATCAGCAGTGGAGGCATGGTGTCTTCCTTTATTCCTGGTAGGACAATTTCTCACAATGTCTCCATACTTGTCACATCTAAAACATTGAATCTTTGATATGTCTTTTCTTTGTTCATGACCTGGAGTTGTTGAAGTTTTCTTGTCATTGAATTCTTTTCTGAAATTTCTTCTATTTCTTCTGCCTTTCTTTGCATGAGAAGCAAGGGATTGATTTTAATTATGATGGGAGTCTTTCACACCTCTGGCTATAAGTTTTGTTTCCTCCTGAGTGCAGTCTACCCATAGACGATCAAACTGAGGTAATTCTTCTCTTCCATTGATACTTTGACTCAATGGTTCACAATGGCTTGGAAGAGCATTGACAGTAATAATGACAAGATCTATGTCTGTTATGGTTTCTCCAATGGCACCTAACTGATCTTTGATCTCTGAAATCTTCATGAAGAAGGTAGTAGTGGTGTCATCTTTCGTCATCTTGAGATTTTGAAGTCGGTGTTTCCATGTAAGATCTATTTTAGTGTTGTTGCTCTCAAACATCTTCTTCAATGCATCATACATTAGATAAGTTGTCTTCAAGGTAGAAATGTGAGGTAGTAGATGATCTCTTACTGAGTAGATGATTATCTTCCTAGCTTTGATATCATATATCTTCCATTCAGCCTTCTCTTCATCGGTTGTTGATGTTGGTCTAGTTCCTTCTATCAAATTCAATAGGTCACTCTCTTCTAGAGTGATGTGTAATCTTGACTTCCAGGAGCTAAAGTTGCTTGATCCATCAATCCTATCTTCCACCAAATTTTTGTTCCTCATGGCTTGCAGATTCTTCACAAACCCTAACGACTGGGCTAGAAACCCTAGCTATAGAAAACCTAACATTTTTCAAGAGGAAGTCTCTAGGAGGTTCGTTGGACTTATGACTGCCAACATGAATCCCTAGAGATTCAAAGGAACCCTAGTGAGCTGCAAAAATTCCCCAATGACCTGCAGAAACCCTAGAAACTAAAATCTGCAAAAACCCTAGGGCCGAAAATCCAAACTTCTTCAATTTTCAATATTAAAGTTGCAGGTGATACGCTGGACTAGGTCGTACATGTCTGTGAATAATTTAGGCCCAACGCTCAAGGGAAAGTGCTAAAACTAGCTTGACAAGGAAAAAGGTAAGGGTCGTTTTTGCAGTTGCAACAATAAGGTGACGGCTAGCTTGGAAAGGTGTTGGAGTAGCTTGTGCAATGGCTCTTTCAGGAACACTACTCTCATACCATGTTGAATTTTTAATGATAGCTCAAGCACATGTAGTTTATTTTCAATTTAGCATGAACTTGAACCATAAACAATGTAGTAATACAATAGTTGCAGTAAACCAAGATCACAAGAAGAATAACAATGCACAAGACACAAGAATTTATCCTGGGAAAACCCTTCCTTCTCAAACAAGCGAAAAACCCAGCAAACCTTTACTATATTTCCAAGAGAAGAAACCCTCACACAGAAAATCTTAGTGCACATAATACGGTGCTCTATGACCAAGAAGGATAGCACATAGAAAAGAGTGTGCACTAAATTTCAGCTCACCAAGTATGCATTGTGAGAGAATGAGATATGATCCTCAATGGGGATGTATCTCTCTAATATATACATGGCCTAACTCAATGAATAGACATGTCTATTGGCACAATAGGGACGACTTGTACCACTCAATAATACAATTAGTCTTTCACATAATATTAATTATCTTTACACAGTAGGGCCGACTTGTACCCTTCACAATACAAATTAGGGTTTTACAATAGTATTACTCTTTGACAATATAGAAAGGGGTCTCACACACATCCTCTAGTGCTCTGCCACTAGGGACAAGTACACATGTGCTCAACCACAAGGGACGTCACTCTCAGTAGATCAACTCAACTAAATCCATAGGAGTACGAACTAGAGAGCCATCTCAAGTCAACTCAACTAAGTCCATAGGAGTACGACAGGAGACCATCTCAAGTCATCTCAACTCAGTCCAGAGGAGCACGACAAGAGACCAACACAAGTCATATCAACTCAGTCCAGAGGAGTACGACTCACCTATCACATAGGCATTCTCACAGATCATCCCAACTTAGTCCAGAGGAGTACGATCTAGAGAATGTATCATGAAGCTACAATCATCAACAATCTTGACCAAGTTTACCCAACAGAAAACTGACAGTCACCATCACACATCTAGGGGAGCGTGACTTCACACATCCCTCCCATGACTCTAGGTTTTGGAGGATACACAGTAGGAAATACCTCCACCCTTCCTAATAGAACTAGGGTCAACACCCTATATTGAGCCATACTGTGCAACTATTGTTCTTATAGTCACGTCATCAAACAATCACTCTGGGCAAGTTGTGCATCATGTTAAAACCACACTTACCACAAATCATAGCAATAATTGGAAATAACAAATTAAATCATAAGTACAACTTATGAGATATGCTATCTTTTTTATGTCCATGACATCCATGTTACCTCGGCACTACAATCATTTGCCTATCACATAGCTCATCAACTTGTAGGTTAGTTCACCAATAACTCATATCCATGCAGATACATCAAAAATTTCATATAAGAAACCATATTTGTATTGATGTTTAATTGAGAAATGTATGTTTGTTTATCAGATTTGTTATACATTCACAACATAACTTCAACTAGCATCCATGTATTGAAATTCCCATTTAAATTTGTATGTTTAACCAAATTACATAACAATCATCATCACGAAAATATAATAGTAAAAATAATAATGCAACACATCAATAGGTCCATCTGTACACCTCTTACATGTCTATATCAGTCTAATTGAGACCAAATAATTACTTATCGGTGAACTACTAAAATAAACAAAATCAAGGTTCTAACGACCTAAGACAAAAATATGGGGTGTTACATATACCCACCCTTCAAGAAACTTCATCCCAAAATTAAGGTCATTCATAATATAAGAAAAAAATTCATGACACAACTTCTATGTGTATTCTCGAGTAGGATACCCTGGGCTATACTGGTACATTGGGCCTTCAATTGATCAAAACTTGTCAAGCTCATTTTTAAGTTACTCATTTTGTCTCATGAAATGTATTTGATACATACTAGCGTGAGACTGAAAATAGGTACTATATGTTGCACCTACGTAGGTCTAGTTTCAATGTGAATCGATATGTACTGACAGATATAATCCTCTCAAATATTTTAAATGGTCTAATCAAACCATAAAACAGTTGGACACCCTTGCCAAATTTTATTACACTCTTCCATATTGTGATTGATAGAAAGACTTTGTACGCCACATTAACATTTCTTTTAATTATGGGGTATCAACATAACTCTTTATTTTATCCCTAGCTTTATTGAATCTCTTTCCAACCTACACCCCATGTTCCTTCATTTATTGACTTAACCAACTATCAACTTGATGGTATATTGATATCAAATTCAAACTTGTATGTGAT
>JZKD02S1967051.1:31492-43019 GCA_000966675.3 Picea glauca
TCCCATTTCTAATTGAGTGTTCCCAAAGCCAATCATTGAATACATGTAAGAGGGTGGGTGTGAGTGGTCACATCCCAAAGTTATTGGGCACATGGGGGTTGAGTACAATCAGCTTAGGGAAGAGTGTGAATGAAGAAAGGCAAGCCAAAGAGAGAAAAATTGTATGGGTTGGGACAACGGGTTTGGAGTTAGTCAATTTTATGCATGGGAAACAAGAGAGAGCAAGAAACAGAGCTTGAAGTTGATGAAGCCATGGATGTAAAATTCTAAAGCATGATGGAGCGTAATTGGAGTGAATTGGAGCTAGAAAATCGAAGATCCGGGCCTGAAGAGTGAGCTCTTGTGTGATTTACACTGAAATAGAAAGTGTTTGTAGTTGACTTGTTGATAGTTTTCCTAGAAACAATTTCCCTTGAGTTCCCAGTTGAGAGATTCATAGTTGCATGTGCCAGAGAAACCCTGATAAATGAAAGGGACACCCGAGGGACTGAGATCAGTGAAGGGGTACATTCTTTGGGTTGGATAGGTCAAGAGGAAGAGAGCTGGTGGAAGATAGAGATAGTTGTAGGAGAATATCAGTTGGGTTGAGAGTGATCTTTGAGTGAACTATGAGAGACCACCCTATTTTGTGCATTACTAGCCTCAGCTTGGGGGCGACTGGCTATTGAGATTTGGAACATTCATTCTATGGTTGGGTGGAACACCCGTCCCAAGTAGTTGGTTGCACAATTATTGTGAAAAGATAAGTGTTTTATCTTGTTGTTGTGTTAAATTATGTGTTTAATTGATGTGCATGAACTCTATGTATTTGGAAGTGATTTATATGTTGTTGTAATGAGTTGTTAACTACATTTCATGTTGATTATTAGCATGTTGTGGATGCTTCTATTTTGTGGTTATAGACAGTAGCTAAATCTATTTTAATTTGTAGTTGAAAGCTATAGGAAATAAGTTAACTGTAAATGAATTAAATTAATTAGCAGAAATTTTGTTTTTATGTATATTATGCACCGTAATGTCCTTCGGATGGGATGGGGGACGTTACATTATGGTATCAGAGCTTCTGGTTCAAACATTGGGCTTGTATGGGCTTGAAGCAAAGCAATTGGTGAAATTCTCCGTTGCAAATTTTTGTTGTGACGGGTTTGGGGGAAAATGAAGATTTTAGAGAGAAATCCCCAATTCCATGAGTGAAATCCAAGTTTTAATGACTTTGGACAATTTGACAAGGTTAATAAAGTAGAGCAGTGAATTTGCAAATCGAAATTCGACTTAGAATGGACGAAATTTGAGTTTTAATGGCTACAGAGTTACAGACAATTTGGTGGATCGATAATTGTGATCTCTTTTGAACTCGAGATTGACGGTTGGGATTCACTATGATAAATTTAAAAACTCATAATGTTTCATCCATTTGAAAGGATGATCAAATTGACGACCATGATTCATTTCGGGCATTAGGAAATGGATCACATCGACAATTTATATTCATTGGGGTTTTTTCATCAAAATTTTCTAAGTGCGAGGTTCGAAAATAGAACTCGTCAACGACCGATGGGTGGATCAGTCGAAATGACGAAGAGTTTGGGTCAGCCAGAAGACATCTCTGATCATCGATCGTCGACGGTTGGGGGTCAGTCGAATCTGACGAAGTATTTTGAATCACCAATGAACATCGTCGATGGTCGATGCGTCAATGGTTCGACATCGACCGAAATCGGTGAAGTGTTCGAACCAAGCAAGAGAAGTCGTTGAGGGCCGATGCGTCGATGGTTTGGTGCCAATGCGTCGATGGTTTAGCGTCGACCAAATTCGATGAAGTGTTCGGGTTGTCCAAGAGAATCGACCGATGGTCAATGGGGAAAAGAGGATGATGATGCCATCATCCAAGTGCCATCCCACGTCATCATCCATGTGTCATGCCACGTCACCCAAGCTGACACCTCAAGATGATGTGCCATGCCACATCAGCATCCATGTGTCATTCCATGTCAGCACTTTCCACACCATCTAATAGAAGTGGTCGATGGTCGATGGTCAAATCGATCGGTTTGGGAAAGTGTACTCAATAACCATCGAGGATCATTGATCGTCGATGGTCCGGTGTCGGCCAAAGTTGTTGAGAGTTCCATTCGCCAATGAAGTTCTCTGACAGCCAACGACCGACAGATAGGTCGACCAGTTTGGAGTTCTGTGCAAGTCGGTCGTCGGGGAGTTGCGTCGATGGCCGATGATCGCATCGGCAGTTGGGGGAAAATGATGTGTGTGCCCAAAGGATGATGTCAATCATCGATGGCCGACAAGGTCAGATCAATGGTTGTTGTGCATCGTTATTTGAGATCAATGGGTAAGATTTAAAGGGTTGTTAGCACAATAAAACAGTCAAATTGCTACAAAATTTTGTGGTTTTTGAAGGTCATTAACTTGCGGGGCATTTTTAAGGCCCTAAATGACATTTTTAGCAAGTCAAAACTTACGAAAGGAGAGTGTATAAATGTACACGCTTTCTCTGTAGCTCAAATAAAAGAGCTCAGAGAGATCTATCCAACAACCTAAACGGTTCGCAAAACAGAGCGTGTATGAGAAAGTTACAGCCAAAACAATGAGGGTAAAATTTTGGCACTAGTATTACTTCCAGAGGGCATAACTCTATTGTCAAAAGTCCATTTGGAGCATAGGAGTAGTCGATGGAAACATTATGACCCATAGAAGCTAGAAGTGAAGTCATATTTTGGTTATGGGTACCTAAAAATGTGCAAGAAGAGAAATAAGACATTTGTAGCATACATAAGTAAATTGTGTAAAACAACGTAAACTTTTCTAGACCATAACTCTCGGCTTGGAGCTCGGAATTGAGAACACAAATAGTCTTTGGAAAGGTATTGAGGAGTAGAAGACATCTGTCAACCTAGAATTTTTATTTGGGCAATTAAATTTCTCAGAAAATAATAAATATATTTCTGTAGCAGTAAAAAGACTGAAATTGCAGCATGTAATTTTTATAACTTTTCACTCATAATTCATATTGTCGCATGAGTACAGTCGTTGGAAGTTGTTTCGGGGAGGAATGCATCAAGAAAATCAAAATTTGAATTGGTTCAATGTGTCCTTCATAAATTGATGAAGAAATAACATGTATTTTATATGATGAAATGTTTTATACTATGCATATTTCTAACAATAATTATTACATGTACATTTCTTTCAAAATTAGAGATACGAAAAGAAACTTTAGTTCGTATATGAGCACTGGAGTTATGGAAGATGTTCAAGGATATTACAGCCATGAGGAAGAGATCATAGGTCTGCATGTCAACATGGAGAATGTTGAGACAGAGTCAAATGGAAGAAGAGATAGGCAAGAGTCGGTCACCATGAGAAAATTGCATAGGGAAGTGCAGAGCTACAGGGATGATAATGAAGGGATTATGAAGGATCGGAAAGAGATACTTCAAAGCTTAAACATGTTGCATAAGAAATTCAACAATTCTGGCACCAAGCAAGCAACTAGTGCTAGACAAGTATCAACATCTAGATCCCATAGAAAAAGGGATGATCATGGAAATGATAGGTAGTCAAGAAGCATGAGAAGGAACCATCAATTTCCAAGGCAGTCTACTGGAAGAACTCATGCAAGTTTAGGACCAAGAAGCAAACCAAGTGTGTCTCATGTTCAGAGGCAAAGAAGAAGGCATGAGGCAGATATCTTTTAAGGTGAACTCAGGAAAATCAAGCCACCTAATTTCAATGGTGAGCACATGAAACGAGAGGAGACAGAGGCCTAACTATTGGAAATGAAGAAATATTTCCAGTTGCATGATTACCCCTCTTGGGTAGAACCCAGAATTTCCACCTACCACTTCCAAGGAAAGGAAACCATGTGGTGGGATCAACGTAAGCAAGCGAAGAACCTCGATGAGAAAAGGATCTCATGGAGGTAGTTCAAAAGATATTTCCAAAAGAAATATTTTTCAAGCATTACTATGAGAGAAAGATGAAAGATTTCTTTGAACTCAAGTTGGGAACCATGACAATGGAGGAATATGAGAAGCGGTTCTTTGAATTTTTGAAGTATGTTGACTTCATAAAATATGAGAAGGTTAAAATCCAAAGGTTTCTCAGTGGGTTTCCCTCCTTCTACAATGACAAGATTCAATATGATAACCCCAAGACCTTGGAAGAAACCATAAGGAGAGAAAGACATATTTATGAGCAAAGCAAAGGAAGGCCAGTTTTCCAAAAGGATTGGAATGACAAGAAGAAAGGGAAGAAGAATCAAAGGCGGAAAGGTTTTAAACCACCCTTTTTCAGAAATAACTCCCAAGAAAATAAGCAAGGCCATATGCAGCCCAAAATGATCAAAAGAATGTAGATTCATTTGGGAAAAGGCCAAGACAACATCATGTTCAATGTTGGGAATGTGAGGGAAATCACTTATATAGGGACTGCCCTCACAAAGGAGAAAGAATGAGGATTGTCCACAACATTCAGGAGGCTCAAACAGTGGAAGACATGGGAGGAAGCATGCCAAGGATTTATGCAACCTTGGACAACAAGCAGGTAGAGTATCAATCCCCCATGATTGAAGTGGAAGTTAAGATTTACAACCAACCCATAGCAATTTTGATTGATTCTGGAGCTAGTCATAGCTACATAAATGCTAACATTGTTGAAATATTTCACTTGCAAAGAAGTAAGCATAATAAATCTTGGTTAGTTCAGTTAGTCACAGGGGCTAAGAGGAAAATCAATGAGTTGGTTAAAGATTGTCTGATAGACATGAATGGAATTAGCACAAAGGTAGATGCAAACATCATACCGTTGGGTTCATATGAATGTCTAATTGGCATGGATTGGTTGAAAAAACATCATGTTGTCCTAGACTGTTACAACAAGACAATCACATGTCTTGATGAGGAAGGGAAGCAAGGCAAGATTCAAGGCATTCCAAGATATGTAGTTGTTAGAGAGATTTCAACTATGCAGTTGAAAAAGAGCTTCAAGAAGGGATTTCAGATGTTTGCAGCCCATATGGAGGAGGCAACGAAAGACAAAGTGGAAAGCATTGAAGACCATCTAGTATTGAGAGATTTTGAAGATGATTTTAGAGAAAGTCCAGGATTTCCATCGAAGAGAGACATTGATTTCTCTATTGATTTGGTGCCAGGAGTTGCCCTAGTGTCTAAGACACCTTATAGAATGGCACACCAGAACTAAAATATTTGTAGATCCATATTGAAGAACTTTTAAAGAAGGGGTATATATGCCCAAGTGTGTTTCCTTGGGGAGCCTCGATTAATTTTGTGAAGAAGAAGGATGGAACCTTAAGGTTGTGTATTGATTTCAGGCAGCTTAATAAGGTTACCATAAAGAATAAATATCATTTTCCCAGAATTGATGATTTATTTGATCAGCTGAAAGGTGCAAGAATATTTTCGAAGATTAACTTGAGATCAGGATATCATCAAGTGAGGATAAAAGAAGAAGACAATAGCAAGATAACATTCAGAACAAGATATGGGCATTATGAATTCATGGTAGTGCCATTTGGACTATCAAATGCCCCAACAGTATTTATGTGTTTGATGAATGGAGTGTTCAAGGAGTACCTAGACAAGTTTGTAATTGTGTTCCTAGATGATATCCCCATCTACTCTAAATCATAAGAGGAACATGAGCAACATGAGCAACATTTAAGAATGGTATTCCAATTTTTCAGAGAGAATAAATTGTATGCTAAGCTAAGTAAGTGCATCTTTTACCAAAAGAAGATTCACTACTTGGGGCATATAATTTCAGCAGCAAGGATAGAAGTGGATCCTGAAAATATAGAGGTCATTAGAGGATGGTCAGCGCCAAAGAATGTCACAGAAGTCAGATCATTCATGGGTCTTGCCGGTTATTACCGAAGATTCATAAAAGGATTCTCAAATATTGCAAGTCCAATCACTTCTTTGCAAAAGAAGGGAGTGAAATTTTAATGGACTTCCGAGTGTGAAGAGAGTTTTCACCAGTTGAAGGGAATATTGACAAGTGCACCAATCTTGAAGATTGCAGATCCAAACGAAGATTTTGTTGTGTGCACCAATGCATGCAAGGAAGGACTTGGTGGAGTTCTCAGTCAAAGGGACCATGTGGTATGCTATGAGTCAAGAAAATTAAAAGAGTAAGAATTTCGAGCTAAGGACAAACCACTGTGGTTTGAAGCATTTGTTTGGACAGCCAACACTAAATGCCAAACAAACTAGATGGTTGGAATTTCTGAGAGAATATGACTTCAAAATTAAGCATATAAAGGGCAAAGAAAATCAAGTGGTTGATGCACTCAGAAGGAGAGCTCATGAAGTGCATATTGCAGCTATCAGCATGTACATGACAGATCTGAAAGACAAAATTATTGCAATAGCAAATTCAGATCAGCACTATGTGAAAATAAAAGAAGCATTACAGCAAGGTAATTTTCAACAAAAATTTAATTATTATGCGCTGAAAGAAGACAAAATTCTCATGTACAAAGGTAAAGTGTATGTGTCGAATTCCAGTGAGAAGAAAAATGCAGTGTCGAAGGAGATGCATAATGTGCCATATGTAGGGGACCAAGGATACCAGAAAACAATTGCAACAGTAAGAAACCAATATTTTTAGCCGAGAATGAAGAAGGAAGTGGCTAATTACATAGCTAGATGTCTAGAATGCCAAAAAGTGAAGACAAAACATAGACATCCAATAGGTTTTCTACAACCATTTCCCATTCTGGAATGGAAGTGGGAAGTAGTTATAGTTGATTTTATTACTAAGCTTCCCAGGACAGTGAAGCAACATGATTCCATCATGGCGGTGGTGGAAAATTTGACTAAAGAAACACATTTTATTCTGATAAAGACTACACACAAGGAAACAAATATTGCATATATCTACATGAAAAAAGTTGTTAGGCTACATGGGGTACCTAAAGCAATAGTTTCAAACAGAGATCCAAAGTTTACTTCTAATTTTTGGAAGGGTTTGTTTAAGGGCTTTGGAACAAATTTAAATCTTAGTACAACATATCATCCAAAGTCAGATGGGAAAACAGAAAGGACTAACAGGATAATTGAGAACATGCTTAGAATGTATGTGATGGATCAGCGATCAAAGTGGAAAAATTATATTCATTTAGTTGAATTTTCCTACAACAATGGGTATCAGGCCTCATTGAAAATGAGTCCATTTGGGGCAATTTATGGCAGAAAATGTAACACACCAGTGAGTTGGGATAATCCAGCAGATAGAGCAATTGTTGGGTGTAATGTTCCCAAGCCAGGATGCCGGGAACATCATGGTTTTGGGTGTATTTTTAAACTTTTTCTGGTTGTGGCATTTCGTCAAACACTTTGCTTATTATTGTCTCTTAGGTTGCGCTAGGGTTATACTGATGAGTTTTAATGTGTGTTTGCAACAATAATTAACATAGATACAGTAATGGAACATACCTCAACCATATGCAATACCAACAATATAGTAGACAACCCAAAAATGCCTTAGATCTGATCTTATTCATAATAGTAAGAGAACCTGATACAATGAAGATGTCGATCTGGAATGCTCAACAGATGGATTCAATAACATAATAGGAGCTACTACAAAATGCTCCAAGAAGATGCTATAAGCCTCCAAAGGATGGATACACGATGAAGACTGAATACAAGTAAATATCTAGGCCGTATGCAATACCAAACCCCCAACTGGAAAAATCACGCTCTAGTAGAAGACTGAAACCCTCAATAATTCGGCCCAGTTGAAGAAGCCCCCAAATGAGTCCATTAAAGATGTCAAACTGTAGATCGGTACGTGTAGAGTCCCCTCCTAAAATCTCAAACCGAAATACCAAGGACTGCTCCTCCAAATGTTGAATCCTCAAGTGGAGTTGTGCCCTCCTGAAAACTGTCAAACCCTGCAATTTCGACCCTAATGAAGGAGGCCTCCAAATTCCCTGAAAATCGCTAGAAAGGTAGATCAAGACACTGTAAGTCATGGGGTGAGGTCTCAAGGTCATATTTGAAGTATAACCCCTCCAAACTAAATATATTTGAATCTCAAAAATGCCCTCTTCTCTCTAATTCGCCCCAGTGCTCTAGGGAATCATCTGAACCATAAAACTCTCTCAAGAGGCACTAGAAATCATGGCTAAGGCCCTGCAAGTAAAACCCAAATGCTCAAATCTCCAAGAGCCCTCTCAAACTCCTACAACGAACCTTCCTTCAATGAATGGTGCGCCCCCTTGCTGGAAACCCCCAATGGTGAGCCCTCCTTCTCTTCTTGTGCCTGTGGATGGTGTAGAACCCTCCTGCACTGAGTAGATCTGAACTAGAATGGTGTGGGAGAGTATTTCATCTCTGAGACCAAGCTTGGGACAAGTTAGGTGGAATCTTTCACCATTGAATCGTCCTCTAGGGTTTGTTAAGTCAAAACCCTCAAAACCCCTAAGGTATGAGATCTCTAGCTAGAAGCCAGATATCAAAATGATAAACATACATGAATGACAAAATAGAGGCCCTTGCCTCTCCTTTATACTTTTTGCTCACCTTGTCCCTCCAAAGTGACTTTCATTTTATTAATTAATTAACCGTTTTACCTTTGAAAAACACCTCATCTCTCATTGTGGCCTCCCTGGCCACTGAAAGTCACTTCTCATCATCCTATCCTGTAGTGTTGTTCCTCCCAATTCCAATGAGCTATTACACTGAGAGGTTCCTCCAAGTATTGTGCCCAAAATGACCTCTTCAGTGAATTTAATTAACTTATAGCTCAAAATACTCAAAATCATGGAAATCGTCAAAATGCAACGGATCCAAAGCCAATCTGTGAGGAATGGATCATAATGATGAAATAGGATAAGTGATGCAAGACAAACCCCAAAATATCCCTCAGTAGTCATTGTACTCTACTATATTGTTGGTCTTGCATATGGTTGAGGTATGTTCCATTACTATATCTATGTTGATTATTGTTGCAAACACACATTAAAACTCATCAGTATAACCCTAGTGCAACCTACGAGACAATAATAAGGAAAGTGTTTGACGAAATGCCACAACCATATGCAAGACCAACAATATAGTAGACAACCCAAAAATGTGTTAGATCTGATCTTATTCATAATAGTAAGAGAACCTGATACAATGAAGATATCGATCTAGAATGCTCAATAGATGGATCCAATAACATAATAGGAGATGCTACAAAATGCTCCAAGAAGATGCTATAAGCCTCCAAAGGTTGGATACACGATGAAGATTGAATACAAGTAAAGATCTAGGTTGTATGCAATACCAAACCCCCAACTGGAAAAGCCACGCTCTAGTAGAAAACTGAAACCCTCAATAATTCGGCCCAGCTGAAGAAGCCCCCAAATGAGTCCATTGAAGATGCCAAACTATAGATCAGGATGTGTAGAGTCCCCTCCTAAAATATCAAACCGAAATACCAAGGACTGCTCCTCCAAATGTTGAATCCTCAAGTGGAGTTGCGCCCTCCTGAAAACTGTCAAACCCTACAATTTCGTCCCTAATAAAGGAGGCCCTCCAAATGCCCTAAAACTCGCTAGAAAGGTAGATCGGGACACTATAAGTCACAAGGTGAAGTCTCGGGGTCAGATCTAAAGTATAACCCCTCCAACCTGAATAGATCTGAATCTCAAAAATGCCCTCCTTCTCTCCAATTCGCCCCAATGCTCTAGGGAATCATCTGAACCATAAAACTCTCTCAAGAGGCACTAGAAATCATGGCTAAGGCCCTGCAAGTAAAGCCCAAATTCTCAAATCTCCAAGAGCCCTCTAAAACTCCTACAACGAGCCTTCCTTCAATGAATGGTGCGCCCCCCTTGCTGGAAACCCCCAATGGTGCATGCTCCTTCTCTTCATGTGCCTATGGCTGGTGTAGAACCCTCCTGCACTGAGTAGATATGAACTAGAATGGTGTGAGAGAGTATTGCATCTCTGATACCAAGCTTGGGACAAGCTAGGTGGAATATTTCACCATTGAATCGTCCTCTAGGGTTTGTTAAGTCAAAACCCTCAAAACCCCCAAGGTATGGGCTTTCTAGATAGAAGCCAGATATCAAAATGATAAACATGCATGAATGATAGAATAGAGGCCCTTGCCTCTCCTTTATACTTCCTGCTCACCTTGTCCCTCCAAAGTGACTTTCATTTTATTAATTATTAATTAATTAATTAAATCACTTTAATTAATTAATTATTAATTAATTAATTAAATCACTTTAATTAATTAATTAACCTTTTTACCTCTAAAAAACACCTTATATCTCCTTGTGGCCTCCCTGGCCACTAAAAGTCACTTCTCATCATCCTATCTTGTAGTGTTGTTCCTCTCGATTCCAATGAGCTATTACACTGAGAGGTTCCTCCAAGTATTGTGCCCAAAATGACCTCTTCAGTGAATTTAATTAACTTATAGCTCAAAATACTCAAAATCATGGAAATCGTCGGAATGCAACGGAACCAAAGCCAATCTGTGTGGAATGGATCATAATGACGAAAATAGGATGAGTGATGCAAGCTAGACCCCAAAATATCCCTCAATAGTCACTGTACTCGCTATAACATCCATCTGGCTGCTATGGTCATCATAACACCCTGAAATGTAATGATGTCCCAAAGTGGGGACATTACATTGGGCTAGAATTGTTAAAAGAAATGGAAGATCAAATGGAAAAGATAAAGAAGAATTTGAAGGTTGCCCAAGATAGGAAGAATATTTATGCATACAGGAACAAAGTTTCCAAATATTTTAAAGTGGGAGAACATGTGTTTTTGAAAGTGAAGGAAAAGAGAAGTTTGCTAATATTATGAAGTTTCCCAAAGTTGGCAGCGAGATATTGTGGGCCTTTTGAAATATTAGAAAAGATAGGGCCAGTTGCATACATGTTAGCATTTTTTGCATCCATGAGAGTGCATAATGTATTTCATGTGTCATTGTTAAAGAAATATGTGTCTGATCCTAACCACAAATTGATTGGAATGTGATCTAGGTGGAGCATGAAGGGGATTTTCGGGTGGAACCAGTACGCATCCTGGACCAAAAATTCAAAGTGCTCAGGGACAAATCCATAGGGTTGGCAAAGGTTCAATGGACCTGCTACAGTCCTGAAGATGCTACATGGGAGCATGAAGAAAACATGTGGGCAGAATAGCCGCAAATTTTTGACAGTTTTGAAGAAGACAGAATGCAAGACTCCATTTTGAGCAGTTAGAGTTTTGGAGCCACATCTCAGAGTCCTAGCCAAAAGCATTGGGGACCTTCATAAAAGAATGGTTCATTCATTGAGTTAGCCTTGATAAACGGATGGTACATCCCTTGGATTATCCATGATTAACGGATGGTACATCCCTTGGGTTATCCCTGATAAACGAATGGTGCATTCCTTGGGCCAGCAAGTTAAAAGGAACATGAAATTTTGGTTGGAGATGTTGTTGGAGTTGTCAAATTGCATAATTTTATTTCTAAGTATTGTGATGTAAATTTG
>JZKD02S1967051.1:53384-64679 GCA_000966675.3 Picea glauca
ATCTGGCTTCTAGCTAGAGAGCCCATACCTTGGGGGTTTTGAGGGTTTTGACTTAACAAACCCTAGAGGACGATTCAATGGTGAAATATTCCACCTAGCTTGTCCCAAGCTTGGTATCGGAGATGCGATACTCTCCCACACCATTCTAGTTCATATCTACTCAGTGCAGGAGGGTTCTACACTAGCCACATGCACAGGAAGAGAAGGAGCGTGCACCATTGGGGGTTTCCAGCAAGGGGGGCGCACCATTCATTGAAGGAAGGTTCGTTGTAGCAGTTTTAGAGGGCTCTGGGAGATTTGAGAATTTGGGCTTTACTTGCAGGGCCTTAGCCATGATTTCTAGTGCCTCTTGAGAGAGTTTTATGGTTCAGATGATTCCCTAGAGCATTGGGGCGAATTGGAGAGAAGGAGGGCATTTTTGAGATTCAGATCTATTCAGTTTGGAGGGGTTATACTTCAGATCTGACCCTGAGACTTCAACTTGTGACTTATAGTGTCCCGATCTACCTTTCTAGCGAGTTTCAGGGCATTTGGAGGCCTCCTTCATTAGGGCTGAAATTGTAGGGTTTGACAGTTTTTAGGAGGGCGCAACTCCACTTGAGGATTCAACATTTGGAGGAGCAGTCCTTGGT
The DNA here is from genome assembly GCA_000966675.3 of Picea glauca. Lineage (NCBI taxonomy): Eukaryota > Viridiplantae > Streptophyta > Pinopsida > Pinales > Pinaceae > Picea > Picea glauca. The sequence continues at coordinate 54,017 of JZKD02S1967051.1, forward strand.
ATTTCGGTTTGATATTTTAGGCGGGGACTCTACACATCCTGATCTATAGTTTGACATCTTCAATGGACTCATTTGGGGGCTTCTTCAGCTGGGTCGAATTATTGAGGGTTTCAGTCTTCTACTAGAGCGTGGCTTTTCCAGTTAGGGGTTTGGTATTATATACAACCTAGATCTTTACTTGTATTCAGTCTTCATCGTGTATCCAGCCTTTGGAGGCTTATAGCATCTTCTTGGAGCATTTTGTAGCATCTCCTATTATGTTATTGGATCCATCTATTGAGCATTCCAGATCAATATCTTCATTGTATCAGGTTCTCTTACTATTATGAATAAGATCAGATCTAACACATTTTTGGGTTGTCTACTATATTGTTGGTCTTGCATATGGTTGTGGCATTTCGTCAAACACTTTCCTTATTATTGTCTCTTAGGTTGCGCTAGGGTTATACTGACGAGTTTTAATGTGTGTTTGCAACATTAATCAACATAGATATAATAATGGAACATAACTCAACCATATGCAAGACCAACAATATAGTAGAGTATAGTGACTACTGAGGGATATTTTGGGGTCTGTCTTGCATCACTTATCCTATTTCATCATTATGATCGATTCCGCACAGATTGGCTTTGGATCCGTTGCATTCTGATGATTTCCATGATTTTGAGTATTTTGAGCTATAAGATAATTAAATTCATTGAAGAGGTCATTTTGGGCACAATACTTGGAGGAACCTCTCAGTGTAATAGCTCATTGGAATTGGGAGGAACAACACTACAGGATAGGATGATGAGAAGTGACTTTCAGTGGCCAGGGAGGCCACAAGGAGAGATGAGGTGTTTTTCAGAGGTAAAAAGGTTAATTAATTAATAAAATGAAAGTCACTTTGGAGGGACAAGGTGAGAAGGAAGTATAAAGGAGAGGCAAGGGCCACTATTTTGTCATTCATGTATGTTTATCATTTTGATATCTAGCTTCTAGCTAGAGATCTCATACCTTGGGGGTTTTGATGGTTTTGACTTAACAAACCCTAGAGGACGATTCAGTGGTGAAAGATTCCACCTAGCTTGTCCCAAGCTTGGTCTCAGAGATGAAATACTCTCCCACACCATTCTAGTTCAGATCTACTCAGTGCAGGAGGGTTCTACACCAACCACAGGCACAAGAAGAGAAGGAGGGCTCACCATTGGGGGTTTCCAGCAAGGGGGGCACACCATTCATTGAAGGAAGGTTCGTTGTAGGAGTTTGAGAGGGCTCTTGGAGATTTGATCATTTTGGTTTTACTTGCAAGGCCTTAGCCATGATTTCTAGTGCCTCTTGAGAGAGTTTTATGGTTCAGATGATTCCCTAGAGCATTGGGGTGAATTAGAGAGAAGAGCACCTTTTTGAGATTCAGATCTATTTAGTTTGGAGGGGTTATACTTCAGATCTGACCCTGAGACTTCACCCCATGACTTACAGTGTCCCAATCTACCTTTCTAGCGAGTTTCAGGGAATTTGGAGGCCTCCTTCATTAGGGCCGAAATTGTAGGGTTTGACAGTGTTCAGGAGGGTGCAACTCCACTTGAGGATTCAACATTTGGAGGAGCAATCCTTGGTATTTCGGTTTGAGATTTTAGGAGGGGACTCTACACGTGCCGATCTACAGTTTGACATCTTTAATGGACTCATTTGGTGGCTTCTTTAGCTGGGACGAATTATTGAGGGTTTCAGTCTTCTACTAGAGCGTGCTTTTTCCAGTTGGGGGTTTGGTATTGCATACGGCCTAGATATTTACTTGTATTCAGTCTTCATCGTGTATCCATCCTTTGGAGGCTTATAACATCTTCTTGGAGCATTTTGTAGTAGCTCCTATTATGTTGTTGAATCCATCTGTTGAGCATTCCAGATCGACATCTTCATTGTATCAGGTTCTCTTACTATTATGAATAAGATAAGATCTAAGGCATTTTTGGGTTGTCTACTATATTGTTGGTATTGCAGGTATGTTCCATTACTATATCTATGTTGATTATTGTTAAAAACACACATTAAAACTCATCAGTATAACCCTAGCGCAACCTAAGAGACAATAATAAGCAAAGTGTTTGACGAAATGCCACAACCAGAAAAAGTTTAAAAATACACCCAAAACCATGATGTTCCCGGCATCCTGGCTTGGGAACATTACACCCAACAATTGCTCTATCTGCTGGATTATCCCAACTCACTGGTGTGTTACATTTTCTGCCATAAATTGCCCCAAATGGACTCATTTTCAATGAGGCCTGATACCCATTGTTGTAGGAAAATTCAACTAAATGAATATAATTTTTCCACTTTGATCGCTGATCCATCACATACATTCTAAGCATGTTCTCAATTATCCTGTTAGTCCTTTCTGTTTTCCCATCTGACTTTGGATGATATGTTGTACTAAGATTTAAATTTGTTCCAAAGCCCTTAAACAAACCCTTCCAAAAATTAGAAGTAAACTTTGGATCTCTGTTTGAAACTATTGCTTTAGGTACCCCATGTAGCCTAACAACTTTTTTCATGTAGATATATGCAATATTTGTTTCCTTGTGTGTAGTCTTTATCAGAATAAAATGTGTTTCTTTAGTCAAATTTTCCACCACCGCCATGATGGAATCATGTTGCTTCACTGTCCTGGGAAGCTTAGTAATAAAATCAACTATAACTACTTCCCACTTCCATTCCAGAATGGGAAATGGTTGTAGAAAACCTATTGGATGTCTATGTTTTGTCTTCACTTTTTGGCATTCTAGACATCTAGCTATGTAATTAGCCACTTCCTTCTTCATTCTCGGCTAAAAATATTGGTTTCTTACTGTTGCAATTGTTTTCTGGTATCCTTGGTCCCCTACATATGGCACATTATGCATCTCCTTCGACACTGCATTTTTCTTCTCACTGGAATTCGACACATACACTTTACCTTTGTACATGAGAATTTTGTCTTCTTTCAGCGCATAATAATTAAATTTTTGTTGAAAATTACCTTGCTGTAATGCTTCTTTTATTTTCACATAGTGCTGATCTGAATTTGCTATTGCAATAATTTTGTCTTTCAGATCTGTCATGTACATGCTGATAGCTGCAATATGCACTTCATGAGCTCTCCTTCTGAGTGCATCAACCACTTGATTTTCTTTGCCCTTTATATGCTTAATTTTGAAGTCATATTCTCTCAGAAATTCCAACCATCTAGTTTGTTTGGCATTTAGTGTTGGCTGTCCAAACAAATGCTTCAAACCACAGTGGTTTGTCCTTAGCTCGAAATTCTTACTCTTTTAATTTTCTTGACTCATAGCATACCACATGGTCCCTTTGACTGAGAACTCCACCAAGTCCTTCCTTGCATGCATTGGTGCACACAACAAAATCTTCGTTTGGATCTGCAATCTTCAAGATTGGTGCACTTGTCAATATTCCCTTCAACTGGTGAAAACTCTCTTCACACTCGGAAGTCCATTAAAATTTCACTCCCTTCTTTTGCAAAGAAGTGATTGGACTTGCAATATTTGAGAATCCTTTTATGAATCTTCGGTAATAACCGGCAAGACCCATGAATGATCTGACTTCTGTGACATTCTTTGGCGCTGACCATCCTCTAATGACCTCTATATTTTCAGGATCCACTTCTATCCTTGCTGCTGAAATTATATGCCCCAAGTAGTGAATCTTCTTTTGGTAAAAGATGCACTTACTTAGCTTAGCATACAATTTATTCTCTCTGAAAAATTGGAATACCATTCTTAAATGTTGCTCATGTTGCTCATGTTCCTCTTATGATTTAGAGTAGATGGGGATATCATCTAGGAACACAATTACAAACTTGTCTAGGTACTCCTTGAACACTCCATTCATCAAACACATAAATACTGTTGGGGCATTTGATAGTCCAAATGGCACTACCATGAATTCATAATGCCCATATCTTGTTCTGAATGTTATCTTGCTATTGTCTTCTTCTTTTATCCTCACTTGATGATATCCTGATCTCAAGTTAATCTTCGAAAATATTCTTGCACCTTTCAGCTGATCAAATAAATCATCAATTCTGGGAAAATGATATTTATTCTTTATGGTAACCTTATTAAGCTGCCTGAAATCAATACACAACCTTAAGGTTCCATCCTTCTTCTTCACAAAATTAATCGAGGCTCCCCAAGGAAACACACTTGGGCATATATACCCCTTCTTTAAAAGTTCTTCAATATGGATCTACAAATATTTTAGTTCTGGTGTGCCATTCTATAAGGTGTCTTAGACACTAGGGCAACTCCTGGCACCAAATCAATAGAGAAATCAATGTCTCTCTTCGATGGAAATCCTGGACTTTCTCTAAAATCATCTTCAAAATCTCTCAATACTAGATGGTCTTCAATGCTTTCCACTTTGTCTTTCGTTGCCTCCTCCATATGGGCTGCAAACATCTGAAATCCCTTCTTGAAGCTCTTTTTCAACTGCATAGTTGAAATCTCTCTAACAACTACATATCTTGGAATGCCTTGAATCTTGCCTTGCTTCCCTTCCTCATCAAGACATGTGATTGTCTTGTTGTAACAGTCTAGGACAACATGATGTTTTTTCAACCAATCCATGCCAATTAGACATTCATATGAACCCAACGGTATGATGTTTGCATCTACCTTTGTGCTAATTCCATTCATGTCTATCAGACAATCTTTAACCAACTCATTGATTTTCCTCTTAGCCCCTGTGACTAACTGAACTAACCAAGATTTATTATGCTTACTTCTTTGCAAGTGAAATATTTCAACAATGTTAGCATTTATGTAGCTATGACTAGCTCCAGAATCAATCAAAATTGCTATGGGTTGGTTGTAAATCTTAACTTCCACTTCAATCATGGGGGATTGATACTCTACCTGCTTGTTGTCCAAGGTTGCATAAATCCTTGGCATGCTTCCTCCCATGTCTTCCACTGTTTGAGCCTCCTGAATGTTGTGGACAATCCTCATTCTTTCTCCTTTGTGAGGGCAGTCCCTATATAAGTGATTTCCCTCACATTCCCAACATTGAACATGATGTTGTCTTGGCCTTTTCCCAAATGAATCTACATTCTTTTGATCATTTTGGGCTGCATATGGCCTTGCTTATTTTCTTGGGAGTTATTTCTGAAAAAGGGTGGTTTAAAACCTTTCCGCCTTTGATTCTTCTTCCCTTTCTTCTTGTCATTCCAATCCTTTTGGAAAACTGGCCTTCCTTTGCTTTGCTCATAAATATGTCTTTCTCTCCTTATGGTTTCTTCCAAGGTCTTGGGGTTATCATATTGAATCTTGTCATTGTAGAAGGAGGGAAACCCACTGAGAAACCTTTGGATTTTAACCTTCTCATATTTTATGAAGTCAACATACTTCAAAAATTCAAAGAACCGCTTCTCATATTCCTCCATTGTCATGGTTCCCAACTTGAGTTCAAAGAAATCTTTCATCTTTCTCTCATAGTAATGCTTGAAAAATATTTCTTTTGGAAATATCTTTTGAACTACCTCCATGAGATCCTTTTCTCATCGAGGTTCTTCGCTTGCTTACGTTGATCCCACCACATGGTTTCCTTTCCTTGGAAGTGGTAGGTGGAAATTCTGGGTTCTACCCAAGAGGGGTAATCATGCAACTGGAAATATTTCTTCATTTCCAATAGTTAGGCCTCTGTCTCCTCTCGTTTCATGTGCTCACCATTGAAATTAGGTGGCTTGATTTTCCTGAGTTCACCTTAAAAGATATCTGCCTCATGCCTTCTTCTTTGCCTCTGAACATGAGACACACTTGGTTTGCTTCTTGGTCCTAAACTTGCATGAGTTCTTCCAGTAGACTGCCTTGGAAATTGATGGTTCCTTCTCATGCTTCTTGACTACCTATCATTTCCATGATCATCCCTTTTTCTATGGGATCTAGATGTTGATACTTGTCTAGCACTAGTTGCTTGCTTGGTGCCAGAATTGTTGAATTTCTTATGCAACATGTTTAAGCTTTGAAGTATCTCTTTCCGATCCTTCATAATCCCTTCATTATCATCCCTGTAGCTCTGCACTTCCCTATGCAATTTTCTCATGGTGACCGACTCTTGCCTATCTCTTCTTCCATTTGACTCTGTCTCAACATTCTCCATGTTGACATGCAGACCTATGATCTCTTCCTCATGGCTGTAATATCCTTGAACATCTTCCATAACTCCAGTGCTCATATACGAACTAAAGTTTCTTTTCGTATCTCTAATTTTGAAAGAAATGTACATGTAATAATTATTGTTAGAAATATGCATAGTATAAAACATTTCATCATATAAAATACATGTTATTTCTTCATCAATTTATGAAGGACACATTGAACCAATTCAAATTTTGATTTTCTTGATGCATTCCTCCCCGAAACAACTTCCAACGACTGTACTCATGCGACAATATGAATTATGAGTGAAAAGTTATAAAAATTACATGCTGCAATTTCAGTCTTTTTACTGCTACAGAAATATATTTATTATTTTCTGAGAAATTTAATTGCCCAAATAAAAATTCTAGGTTGACAGATGTCTTCTACTCCTCAATACCTTTCCAAAGACTATTTGTGTTCTCAATTCCGAGCTCCAAGCCGAGAGTTATGGTCTAGAAAAGTTTACGTTGTTTTACACAATTTACTTATGTATGCTACAAATGTCTTATTTCTCTTCTTGCACATTTTTAGGTACCCATAACCAAAATATGACTTCACTTCTAGCTTCTATGGGTCATAATGTTTCCATCGACTACTCCTATGCTCCAAATGGACTTTTGACAATAGAGTTATGCCCTCTGGAAGTAATACTAGTGCCAAAATTTTACCCTCATTGTTTTGGCTGTAACTTTCTCATACACGCTCTGTTTTGCGAACCGTTTAGGTTGTTGGATAGATCTCTCTGAGCTCTTTTATTTGAGCTACAGAGAAAGCGTGTACATTTATACACTCTCCTTTCGTAAGTTTTGACTTGCTAAAAATGTCATTTAGGGCCTTAAAAATGCCCCGCAAGTTAATGACCTTCAAAAACCACAAAATTTTGTAGCAATTTGACTGTTTTATTGTGCTAACAACCCTTTAAATCTTACCCATTGATCTCAAATAACGATGCACAACAACCATTGATCTGACCTTGTCGGCCATCGATGATTGACATCATCCTTTGGGCACACACATCATTTTCCCCCAACTGCCGATGCGATCATCGGCCATCGACGCAACTCCCCGACGACCGACTTGCACAGAACTCCAAACTGGTCGACCTATCTGTCGGTCGTTGGCTGTCAGAGAACTTCATTGGCGAATGGAACTCTCAACAACTTTGGCCGACACCGGACCATCGACGATCAATGATCCTCGATGGTTATTGAGTACACTTTCCCAAACCGATCGATTTGACCATCGACCATCGACCACTTCTATTAGATGGTGTGGAAAGTGCTGACATGGAATGACACATGGATGCTGATGTGGCATGGCACATCATCTTGAGGTGTCAGCTTGGGTGACGTGGCATGACACATGGATGATGACGTGGGATGGCACTTGGATGATGGCATCATCATCCTCTTTTCCCCATTGACCATCGGTCGATTCTCTTGGACAACCCGAACACTTCATCGAATTTGGTCGACGCTAAACCATCGACGCATTGGCACCAAACCATCGACGCATCGGCCCTCAACGACTTCTCTTGCTTGGTTCGAACACTTCACCGATTTCGGTCGATGTCGAACCATTGACGCATCGACCATCGACGATGTTCATTGGTGATTCAAAATACTTCGTCAGATTCGACTGACCCCCAACCGTCGACGATCGATGATCAGAGATGTCTTCTGGCTGACCCAAACTCTTCGTCATTTCGACTGATCCACCCATCGGTCGTTGACGAGTTCTATTTTCGAACCTCGCACTTAGAAAATTTTGATGAAAAAACCCCAATGAATATAAATTGTCGATGTGATCCATTTCCTAATGCCCGAAATGAATCATGGTCGTCAATTTGATCATCCTTTCAAATGGATGAAACATTATGAGTTTTTAAATTTATCATAGTGAATCCCAACCGTCAATCTCGAGTTCAAAAGAGATCACAATTATCGATCCACCAAATTGTCTGTAACTCTGTAGCCATTAAAACTCAAATTTCGTCCATTCTAAGTCGAATTTCGATTTGCAAATTCACTGCTCTACTTTATTAACCTTGTCAAATTGTCCAAAGTCATTAAAACTTGGATTTCACTCATGGAATTGGGGATTTCTCTCTAAAATCTTCATTTTCCCCCAAACCCGTCACAACAAAAATTTGCAACGGAGAATTTCACCAATTGCTTTGCTTCAAGCCCATACAAGCCCAATGTTTGAACCAGAAGCTCTGATACCATAATGTAACGTCCCCCATCCCATCCGAAGGACATTACGGTGCATAATATACATAAAAACAAAATTTCTGCTAATTAATTTAATTCATTTACAGTTAACTTATTTCCTATAGCTTTCAACTACAAATTAAAATAGATTTAGCTACTGTCTATAACCACAAAATAGAAGCATCCACAACATGCTAATAATCAACATGAAATGTAGTTAACAACTCATTACAACAACATATAAATCACTTCCAAATACATAGAGTTCATGCACATCAATTAAACACATAATTTAACACAACAACAAGATAAAACACTTATCTTTTCACAATAATTGTGCAACCAACTACTTGGGACGGGTGTTCCACCCAACCATAGAATGAATGTTCCAAATCTCAATAGCCAGTCGCCCCCAAGCTGAGGCTAGTAATGCACAAAATAGGGTGGTCTCTCATAGTTCACTCAAAGATCACTCTCAACCCAACTGATATTCTCCTACAACTATCTCTATCTTCCACCAGCTCTCTTCCTCTTGACCTATCCAACCCAAAGAATGTACCCCTTCACTGATCTCAGTCCCTCGGGTGTCCCTTTCATTTATCAGGGTTTCTCTGGCACATGCAACTATGAATCTCTCAACTGGGAACTCAAGGGAAATTGTTTCTAGGAAAACTATCAACAAGTCAACTACAAACACTTTCTATTTCAGTGTAAATCACACAAGAGCTCACTCTTCAGGCCCGGATCTTCGATTTTCTAGCTCCAATTCACTCCAATTACGCTCCATCATGCTTTAGAATTTTACATCCATGGCTTCATCAACTTCAAGCTCTGTTTCTTGCTCTCTCTTGTTTCCCATGCATAAAATTGACTAACTCCAAACCCGTTGTCCCAACCCATACAATTTTTCTCTCTTTGGCTTGCCTTTCTTCATTCACACTCTTCCCTAAGCTGATTGTACTCAACCCCCATGTGCCCAATAACTTTGGGATGTGACCACTCACACCCACCCTCTTACATGTATTCAATGATTGGCTTTGGGAACACTCAATTAGAAATGGGAAGGTTCATATACAAATAACAAATTTAGGAAAATGGCTTAAGTTAATATACATGGGTATTTCCCCCTTGGACCCCTCTTGGCCATTATCCTAGACACTCCCCCCTCTTGTGGATTAATTCAGCCCCCATCTCTTGTCCATGTCCCCTTAGCAGCCGACATCACATTTTATTATTAAAACATTGAAATACAATTCACATATTACATCGCTTTGGTAGTAGCCACACATTATGTCTACATAAGCATTAATTAAACCATAGATTATAGTGGGGAACTTACAACAAAGGCTATAAGTAATTACATATATATTTTATTTTATTAATATTCCATCATTGAATTAACTAACAGTTGTGAGTCTCAGAGTTACTAACTCGGAGATGGAGGTTGTCTTTTCATCTTTTTCAGTAAAAGGTTGTGTGTGTGGAGAGAGAGAGAGAGAGAGAGAGAGAGAGAGAGAGAGAGAGGCTTTAAAAACTAAAATAAATAGTTCATGCATCTACAATACTAAAATTTCATTGTTGGTTTGGAAGCACCTTTTGCAAAGTCTATTGTTCCAATATTATAAGGCATTGGACTACTTCTTTTAGTTATGAGGATTAGGTTTGAGCAAGGCCAAAACCAACTTTTGAAGTGACAAATTGAGTTGGTAAAACCATATAAATTATATAGAGAAACCCAAGTCAAGGATTCATATGCCCAAGTCAAGGATATGTGTGGCAAATGAAGATTTAACTTTTATATGTTTTAATTGACTTACATGAATCCATTAGGATAGTTGAATATTATATATTTATTCAACTATATATGTATCCATATTGATAGACAAGGCAACGATAATGTATTTAAAAATAATGAATCCTATAGATGTGATGTTAGTAAAAGAAAAGAAAAAGGAAGTGGGTGGAGAGCGAGAGAAAATGGGATTCACAAAACATTAATCTCTTATATAAAATTTTCTTATTGTTAAGATGGATATATAGTTACTAAAATATGGAAGGTTATTTTAGAATTACATTGTGAAATAGATAAAGTAGGTCACAATAATTATGTTTACAATTTCACATGCTTAGTAAGTAAAGGAGGTTCAATTTTAATATCACATACAAGTTTGAATTTGATATCAATATACCATCAAGTTGATAGTTGGTTAAGTCAATAAATGAAGGAACATGGGGTGTAGGTTGGAAAGAGATTCAATAAAGCTAGGGAT
>JZKD02S1967062.1:0-12961 GCA_000966675.3 Picea glauca
ATGTTACACAAACTAGAACCTATTGTACACCATTCAATCGAATAATTACTACAATTTCGCTCTGTTAGTAAATCCCTTATATAGCATACACAACTGTATAACATTAACAAATCTATTGTAACAATTATGGTATCAATTGATACCCATCAAATTATATTATAGTATCATATCTTAAAATTATCAAATGGTATCATTACTTATATAAAACTTACTCAATAGTTTCCTCATTATTTGCAGAATTACTTACAGTAGTTCGACTACTAATTTACAATATGATAATTCTATTAGAAAAATTTTCAATGAGATAATCAATACCGTAACCGAAGAAAAACTAAATATTGGTGCTGAACTTGAACCTGGAAACTTGCCTTGATCCTTTCCTTTGATTTCCAATCCAAGGACTTCACCGGTACCTCCCAGGCAATGCTAGGGTTACTCTTTTTCCCCCTTATCCCCCTGAGCCACAAAGGGGCCACACATAGTAAAACAAAAATCAATAGCACCAAAACTTACCTCCCAAGGAAGAGATTCCACTCTTTACCAAGTTTTGGAACCCAACTCTCAATAGGTAAACTAGTTCAGAACAATTTTGACAACATAAAAATACTTTCCAAAAAGTCAGGTCCCTCTCCCTTCCTCTCTGTTTCTTTTATAGAGAATTTCTCAATGACACGTGTCCTCTCATGCACAATAATGATTTTTTTAATAATTTAATTAATGATTTCACCCACTACACTTGTCACACTCTCCCCAATTTGCACAAGTAATTTCCCTTTTTATTTTAATTAATTAGACAATTTCCTCACATTCCCCAATTTGTTCCTATTTTTTCTCTTAGTTGTCCCTTAGTTTCCCAGTCCTTCATTTATTTTGTGTCCCCTAACTATATTTTAGTTTGAGTTGAATTATGAGTCTTCTTTTAGTTAGGATTAGTGGTTGATTGACTCAAGATGCTACTTTATGTGGACTACCTATTCTCTCATGTTTTTATTTTCTTTTATTTAAAAATCCATTTATTATTTTCATGCACACGTGTGCACCTACCCACTTTATTCTTATTTCTTCATTTATTTAACTTACTAGTCTAAATCCATTTATTCCCTTTTGTGGTTTACTTAATCAAACCTCTTTAGACTTATAATCTTTATTGTTTTCTTGTTTATAATTTAATAATCATTTGCATGTTATTTTCTATCAAAGTCTAAGTATTTTATTTTATTTTCTAGACCTTCTATATTTCTATTGACTCACATTTTTTTTTCATGATGTGCCCTTCAAGACGGACTTTCGTGCTCCAAGGGTGCCACTCACCTTTGAATAGTTTGGAAGTTTGTCCGACACTTGGAGTCAACACTCCACTTGGTCGACCTTGTGAGAGACTAAGTGTTGTCTAAGGAATAAAGATTCAGCCTTATTTTGTGCCCCTTAGAATTCTTCATGAGTGACTACCTCAGTATGCCCTCTAGGCATCATGAACCTCTAAGAATGAGGTAATTGTTAACCATGCGTTCAAGTTACGGTGGGAGTGCTAGTAGGCTGTGACAGGGATGCTTCCACAACTCTCCCTCATTCATCTGGTTTTTGTGCATGGCCCCTTTACTCCATAGGTGAGTCAGATTAGCAAGCTTTACCATTAATGCATCCACTGACAAGGGAAATTTCAATAATCATATGCATAATATCATGCTAAAATCATCATATAAATCACATGTGTGTAAATCAAATACTCAAACCAAATACAAGTCCACTCCCTGAATCAATCTAGAGTCCAAGGAAGTCTATTGATGCCATCAATATCCTCAACTTGTCATGTATCATGCACACTCAAGAGAACTCATCAATAATACTTGTCAATATATATACATCTAGAAATTAACATATTCTCACAATGACATTATAATATAAGTCATAATCAAAGCAAAATCATAATGTATCATAACCAGATCACTTGCTTGCAAGTGTCCTCAAAGAATAAATCAGTATAAAATGTGCTCAGTGGAACTGGATGTTACATAAAAGGTATTAGTAAAGCTTTGTCTGATGCTAAAATGAGGAAAACTATGCAAGGTATAAGGGTTGGTAGGTAGGAGAGACTCACCCATCTTCTGTTTGTAGATGATGTTTTTCTTTTTTCTTTTGGTTTAGATCGATATCTCAATGCTTATTGGGATATTCTTCTCCTTTCTAAAAATCCATTGGAATGAAATTCAATGAGACTAAATATGCTCATTATCCACATAATCTCAATGATGGAATTGATGCAACTATTGCTAGCTATTTTCCCTTCTAGGATTTAAACATTAATGTAGGGGTAAAGTATATGGTTTTCTATTTGAAACAAATAATTATGTCAAGAATCATTGGTATTGGAAGTCCAGGAAGGTGGAAAAAATAATTTTACAATGGTGCAACAAATGGTTGTTAAGAGGAGGTTGTTTGGTTATAGTAAAGTCTATGTTGGAGGCTATTTGTGTATACCAGCACACTTTGGCCCATATCCCAAAAGGAAACTTAGAAAATATTAGGAAATATTGTTTCAACTTCCTGCGGTAGGGTAGTTGTGAATATAAGGGTACCCAATGAGTAAATTGGAGAAATATTGCAGCCTCAAAGGCATTAGGAGGGTGGGATCTAAAGGATATACATTTTCTTAGACAATCCATTGTTTCAAAAGCACTATGGAATATGATCACTAAAGAGAGTCTGTGGAGAAGGATTTTACTTGAAAAGTACATCGCTCTCGGTATAGTGATAGATTGGATTAGGAGGGAAAGGAAAAACATCCATAATGTTTCAAATCAATGGAAAGATCTGACCTTATATTTTCTTGTGATTGGATCCTTCCTAGCATGGAAATTTGGTAATGGGTCAAAAGTTAGAGTGGGTGTTTTTGCTATAATGGCTTGTGACAGTAGTATCTTTTTTTCTGAATAATTGATTTACCATTTTCAAATGATTGAGAAAGTTACATTAAATTTGATGTCAAATCCAAAAATCTCCACCATCTGGTCACAAGGGTGGTTGAGTGTTGATTTAAATTTGACAAGTGAATGGGCTAGTGATTGGACTAACTACATAGCCACCATTCAGAGGGCACATATTAGACTTGGTCCACTTTAGAATGAACTTATTTGGGGGAGAAATATGGTTGGATTCAGTTATTAAGATAAACAGGGTTACGAGGCCCTATTTGTTCCAAGGATAAACTATGAAGTTTGGTGGTCGAATAAACTTTGGAAAGTCAAATATCCCTCGAAAAACATTTTATTTATGTGGCTTTATCTTAACAATAAGGCATTGACCTAGGAGATTTTAAGGAAAAGAAATAAGGAGGGGTACTTATTCTCAACAAATTTGGAGAGATCTTGAAGGTCACTTGGGCCTCACAAACTTGTGGTATAGGTATAATATAGAATGATGCTTCTTTGTATGGTTCTCCAAAATAGACATGAATCCTCTTCAAGCACTTCCTTTCTTGGTCCTTCAGGGAATCTGGCTAGCACGTAACTCAATTTTATTTGAAGAAAGGTTTGTTCCATATTTTAAAACATCTGCTCAGGTCCTTGATTTACTCTCATATTATAAGAAACATACCATTCAAAATCCACCAAGGCCTGTGGGCAATCTCAGGGTGGACAAATCCAAGCCATGGTGCTTTTTTCGATGGTGCATGCCATGATACTATCTGTGGATGTGTTGTTTTTTACATTTGTTTGATTACCATTTCTTTCCTCTCAAAGAAAATGTAGGGAGGGGTACTAATAATTTCAATGACTTTATGACTCTCTTGCTACTTTTAAATTTCTCATTGCGTCAATAATATGATACTCTTCAATTATATGGATATTCTAGACTAGTCATTGTTGGGCTCTAAAGATGTCCTAAAAACAACCTCTATGCATCAGCCAAAGGTAGACGCGGGCACAAGCATTTTACTTGTTTCCTACGTAGGTTCTTACCTTCCATTTTCAATACCCAATCCTCCAGAGTTGAAACACCTGTAAAGGAACAACAATTGTAAAGGGAACAATAGTTGTTCTATTCAAATGAATGACACTTCCTGTAAAGGGAACAACAATCGTAACAAGGGAACGACAGTCGTTACATTGTGATGAACTAATGTTGAATTAATTTCATTGTAGTACTTGCCCAACTATCTAATTTGTCAATCTGAGGTTTGTAAACTTACGAAGCACACACAAAGTATATGCAGGATTGAAGCAGAACTAATCTAATCTAATGTTTAAGCCACAACTGAAATTGAATCATTAATCTAATGCAAGAAGTTGAAACACACGACTTGGAATTGAATTGCTACAACACACGACTGAAATGAAATTGCGTAAAATTCACACAGGCTTTCTAATTCAATAATTCACCATTAGTTACAAGGCATTCACTCTTACCTCTTCATTTCTAATTCAACAGTTCACCACTAGTTACAAACAATTCACTCTTACTTCTTTGCTTCTAATTCAACAATTCACCAATGCAATGACAACATTTTTGTTTTTATCTTATTCATTTCAAAATCCTTAAAAATCCTTAAAAATCGGATATTATTATTCGAAATGCATCTCCATTCACCTCAAAAAGTTACTCAATTGAAACAATATATAATTCTCATGATAGAAGTGATATAACTTGTGACAATGTTATTTTATACAAATTTTGATCAACAATCTCATAAAAAATTCCATTGAAGATTAGAAGTGGATTATGTTATCTCTACTAATAAAATCCAACAATGAATATCACAAAGAATTTAGTAGGATATTCATGAAGTTCAGGTGCACTAGTAGCTCAAGATATCAAAATCCTTAGGCTCTCATATAACTTTCAATAAAATTCATCTATGATTTATGATGGTCTTTGTATCCCCCATTTTTTTTGAGAGGCTTTGAACTTATATGAAACACAATTTTAATGTTTTTCTTTTTTTCTCAATTGCCTTATTTACACATTTTGTAACCACTAAAAGCAATCACGATGACTATTTATTTGATCATGTTGTACATAGGATAAATCGATACTATCTTCGAGGGTTAGTTCGATTTGTTTAGAGCTAGACATGAGTTTTTTCTTATTGTTGGTCACGGGTTCAACTTACTTGATTCCCTTGGGATGAGGCCCCATAATCAAGATCGATGGTTTACCTTGCTTACCATCCATGAAACATGAGGAAGTATTCAAATAATTTTCTGCGAATATATTTCCTTGGAAAAAAGGATAAATAAATACTATTAAGTTTTACTTTGCAAATGCTCTTATAATAATCACGATTAATATATTTTTAAAAGCCTAGAGTTTATTCACTTCAATAACTTAAATATTTAGAACCCTTGAACCAAATTTAAATGTACACCCAATTTTATAAGTTTGTGTAATTGTTTTTTGTGAAATTCATATAATTTAGAAGTATCATATATACATATAAATAAAGGAAAACAAATAAATTAAGAAAGTAAAAAGGATCATGTCTTTCCAAATAAACATATTTGGACGGAATGAACAGTTGAATTGAAATCCTTTTCCTTTATTCTATTCCAAGGGAGAAGGATTAGAGAATTTATGAATCGCAATATATGGATGGTTCTTTCTATTATAAAAGGGGGTGATGTGACTTATTATATTGTGGATTGTTTTTTCTTTGTACAGAGATAATTAAGGTTATTTTATAATCTACGTGGAAGATATTTTTATGTCAATGTGTATCATGTCTACGTGGAAGATATTTTTATGTCAATGTGTATCATGTTCAGTCCTAAGTAATGAATTTATTTTAATTTTAAAATTTTTAATTGGTAAAATGTTTGTTTTATTCTGTTTAGTATTTAATACATTTAAAATTAACATAAATCTATTATAATTAAATTTTCTCTCTTCCAAATATGATTTAAGATTACTTTATATTGAAAATAACTTTCAATATGCCTTATAAAAAATGAATTTTAAATAAATTGAATCTTAGTATTATTAGAGGATTCATACCGTTCTGATGCATAATTGGACTATAAATTATAAGCCATTATACGTATTGATCATTTAAGAGTATTTTTAATTATTTTAGGAAATTATGTGAAACCATAAAATTATTTAAAATAAATAAATTAGTCAACTCTAAATTATTCATGTAAAAAGCATGGTTTAATTTAAAATAAAAATTATGTTTTTTAAAAACACCTTAGTTGTTAGTGGTGTGCATTTTACATAGACAAAACATCGATGTGTATTATCAGATAAGAAACATTGCATCATTACAACAATTTGTAAAACGTTTTTGATTTTGCAAGAGCAGTGATATCATATACCAATGCATATACATATGGTTAATGCATTGATGCGTACGTATTTACTATACTCACTGGTATCTTGTGTTTTTTTAAAAATGTAATTTGTATATCTAATGATTCTTAGAATTTTTTTTGTCAGAGAGATTATGAAAATTCCAAGGGACAAATGAGGGGAAACCAATATATACTCATAGGGATGTCCAAAAAATTGTACAAGGGGATGGTAAAAGAAATGAACATAATTGCATCGTAGGAGGAGCCATCCCAACAACAACGCACATCAAAGGTATGTAATCATTGATTTATTATTTTGTATACATCGAATTCAATTATTGCATAAAATACTATTTTTCAATTGTTTTGTTGGTGAAAAGAAAAAAAATGGAATCCATTCAGCACATAAGGCAGGACGATGAGGAAGAAAAGGGTTGATTGGAAAGTTTGTGAGTACTTACATTTTTGGCCTTACTTCAGATTTCATACTTTTTGTGATCTTCATATTTAAATAATTAATTTACTGTTGGCACAGGGGTAGACCCGGGGTTCAACACACCAACAAAACCCTAACTACCAGCCCTTTCGGCAACACCTGCGAAGCAGATGAAGTCTCACCCAAGGTAGAGGCACGGGGGTTGTAGGACTCAAGTGTCTATAACCTAGTTGGGACACAGATCTGTGATCACAATACTTAACAGAGCACTTAGCAATTAATGTTCATTAGTGTTTAACCCTTATTCACATAGCAGATAAAAACCCTAATTACATAACAACGTAGTATTCAACAAGATCTAAGCATATCTAACCATTTAGCACATAGAATTAAACAGATCTAGCATTCATTCATGTTATTAAGCACTAAGCTACTACATCAGATGCATCTAACATACATAAATATTCAACACTAAGCGTAAATCACATCAATAACACAAAGCAATCACAACACAAGATATACGTGGTTCACCCCTAGCGTGGGGCTACGTCCACCAACTCTTTGTCTTCTTTATTATCTTCTTTCAATCTTCTTACATGCACAGAGCCACAAAACCAACTTCGCATAGGACAAGAGATCTGCACGCACTTCGCCAGATCCTCCTTCCCTGAGTTTGGAACAACACAAAGCCTTCTTACAATCACTTCCACTTAACTCTAAAAGTTCTCAACACATAGTATGCACGGAGCCTTCACAACTAATCACACTTAGCAACATTTACATATCTTGCACAAATCCAACTTAGATCTGATGCCTCTTACAATGCCTAGATACTTATTTATACATTTACAAATGGGGCCTAAGCATGGGTAAACCCATGGGGTGACATCCCATACCCGTTACATAAGCCTTGAACCCAAAATTCCCACAAAAAGGGGGAGAGATCCCATGATCTCTGCTTCGCCTGGGCACTCTATCTTCGACCTACCTATCGAAGTCCCAAAAATGGTCAAACACGACCAAGGTTCTCCAAAACTTGGTCAAGGGCCAACAGGCCCCCAACACTCACCTGTGACTAGTCCCGAGTCACTCTGATCTAAGAAACTCTGCTTTGAAGGCCTTGATCTTAGCTCAAGCTGCCTCAAATTGCTGCTTCACCATGGCCTCCTGCTCGACAAATTCCTGAATGAATTTCTTGGTGATATTTCCTTCCAAGCATTGTTCCACTGTGGTGACCACTTGTTCCAGCTGTGCACCTTGTCCTTCTATATTTTCAAAAAGTGTGCAGGCTTCATCCTGTACCGACTGAAGTCTCTGGGTCAATTCCATGACTTTACTCTAGATGGCATGGACCTTATGCTGAACTGCGCATTGTTCTTGTGACCTTTTCATCTTCTCGACCACTGACAGTAGCTTCAACTGTGCTTGTATTGTTGTTGCTTGTTTCTTTTCTTCCTAGATCTGTGACTCCAATGTCCTTAGTTCTGTGTCCTATGAAAGGTGCTCATAGGTTTTCACACTTCGATTGTTGAATTTCTTGCATTCTAAGGCCAATGCCTTGATTCTTCTGACTACGCTCTGGGCAGTTTCATCCCTCTGATCTCGCACTTCCTGCAGAGTGCTTGGCACTACTTGCAATTCCAGTTATGATACTCTTTCTTGGAGCTGCCTAATGGCTTTAGTGAGCTTCCCCACTTGGATCTCACTTGTTTCCTCTTCCATATGTGCCAGGCCGGGCACAGAGCGAAGTTCTCCAGTGACTGCTTATTTAACTCCAATTTACTCCGTGAGCAGCTATTCATTTTCCTTTTGGATCTGCGCTCTATCCTCTGTAAACTTCACCTAGAGGTCATATTTCTCTTTCTTCACAACCCGACGCTGCTCTAGGGCTTCCTGCTTTGCTTGATTCAATGCCTCTGTGGCCTTCTTTTTTTCTTCTTGGACCCGACAAAGGCGAGCCTCTATCGCATCTATTAATATACATAGATGGGCAGGCTCATCTCCTACTTCTATGCCCCCTGATGACAATGGCTCTGTAGACACTACATGACTCGAATAAAGAGCCTGTTGTACCCCTTTGAGCTCTACCTCAATCCAGTCATACATTGTCTCCTATTTGACTTCCCTTCGCTGCAAAATGTCCTCAGAAGTATCTGATAAAACTACGATGATGAGGTCAATATCATCCTCCGTAAGTATAGTCTGTAAGTGGGGCTTTTTGGCACGCGACTTCTTCCGCGCTAAGGGTTTCTTTGGAGAAACATTTATTTTCTTGAATGTCTCTATCTTCATAAGGGGATCTTTAGGCGGTGTTACTTCACCTTTTTCCTTCTTTTCTTCCACTCCTTCATCCTATTCTTTGTCTACTTCGTCACCTCCTCCCCCTTCAGGTGAATCTGGTGTAATCTCCTCTTATGCGTTGTGCATTTCCTATACTTCTTTCTTCTTCTTCTTCTTGATACTACCTGGTCCATCATACTCTTCCCAGGTGACTACAAGACTTTTGATGAGGTCAGGTTCAAAGAGTTATGTCTATTCGACTGGTACAAGGAATTTTGTAGGCCATTCCTTGGTCATTTCCTCCATATCTTCCTCAGTGAGTTTGTAATAAGATTGGATCTCTTCCTTGTGTTCGTCTCCACGCATCGTGATGTGAATGAAGTGCATGTATGCACGAAACTTCGCTATTGGCCTGAACCTATGAAGTGTATTTAGAGTCATTTGAGGGAAGGATTCAATGTCCCTCTTCAGCTGCAAGTAATAGGTGTGGAACACTGCATTGGACTTCCATTGCTTTACCATGTCGCTTGAATACTAGAGGGTAGTGAACCTCATGGCCAATGGTTCAAACAGCTCGACTTCAGGGAAGGTTTCTCCCTCTGGCATCTCCCAAGCGATGAAAGAAATGAGAATCAACAACCAGCTAAAGTGTCTTGTGCTTCATGATAATATTGCTCCAACTAGTTGACGAGGTAGCTCGCCCAGTTCATCTGCATCCCTTTGACGCACTTTCCTGTGAGGTTAATGAAGAACCTCGTGACTTGCGTTGGTCTGTTCTTCCTAACGATCTTACCAATGATCAACTAGAAATATAGGCGCACTATGCCATTTTGGATGGAGGCTATCTTGTAGCCCCACTTTCCTTTCTCCACATCGTCATAGGTGTCCTTTATTCGGTGCGCCAGGGCAAAATCTGTAGCCTTCCCTTGGTAAAAATCCTGAGGGTCCAATCCTTTCATGCTCAATCCAGTGATTTGTTCGATTAACGCCAGATCTACAGTGATGCACCTATCCAACCATAGGTAACCGCCATGGTAGCACAACAGGAGGAGTTTAATGTGTGCATTAACCTCTTGATGTTTTCCGAAGTGTGGTATCTTCATCACATTAAGGATTGTTGATCTTGCGATGTCCATGGTCCACGGCTGGGGGATTATCTCGACTTCTTCCCCATTGTCTTTGTCAAGTACTTATGTGGTGCGAGCATTCCATAATTCTTGCGGTCTCCCAAGTTGAAATCAATGATCTTTAGCATTAGAATATGTCCTAACTACGATCCAACTGCACATATCCCCTTCTGGAGGTATGCAGTGATCAGTGTATAGTCTAAGTCCCTCGGGATGCTATCATGACTAACCACACCAGCTAGAGGTGGGATATGGTCGGACAAGACCGACAGGATGAGATTCGCGTTCGCCAAGTCGTCGCAATGATTACTCTATTTCTCTATCGCAGTTTAGGATGGCCCAGGTAGACGTGCAGTCAATGGGGAGGCTTGCAATCCTCTTGTCGATGAGGCCTGTGCTCCTATGGACATGACCTTCTCCGCCATGAGGTTAATCAAAATATCTTCGATGGATTTCTGTACTACACTAAGGTCGCTCGACATGCACGCTCGTGATCAAATGTCTCGGATAGGTGGACAAACACTCAAGGTAAGAAGAATGGGTGGCGAGGTCTTAATAAACACTACACGAAAGTAATTATTTATCTATGGGATCAGATGATCAAAATTTGAAAAAGTGTCCCCGGTAAGACATTTGATGGGTTAAATAGATAATGTCGTAACATACTCCTCCAACGAACAGGAATGCCTCAATCAATACAATTCCATCTGTTATGGCATGGTCCCAACGATCCAAAGATGTGATTTCTAGCAGTAACTGTGTTTCTATCCATTTTGGAGCATCATTCTAATGGTCAGGACGCCTCCAACGGTCATATTTCTTCATCATGGCGAAGTGGCAGTCTGTGTTGTTCTTCTATTCCAGCGAAGTTCAATTTTTGCAAGCCTTCCTTCTGCGAAGTCCTCTCTAGAACCTCCTGCAATTTTTCTAGATTTTCTTTCTTCTTATTGAGCTTTCTTGCTTTCTTTCCGGTGATCTATGTCTCTGGATTCCTCTTTCCATTCTTGTTCTTATCTTTCTTAGCATAGTAACTTCGCACTGCTGGGGGTCTTTCACAAGTTTTGAGGGTAATACTTCTTCTCTTACTATTTTTAGAGTAGGTGCTCTTCTCTTCTGCATGGATAAGTTATTTAAACCTTATTGTGTTCTATCAACTTCGACAGCTAGGTCTCTGGCCCTCAGTTGCTTCAACTTGTCCTCTTGTTCTTCTATTAAGCGCACTACTCTCCTAGCCATGAAATCCCTTATTTCTTGTTTTTTTTGTTCTATAGCTTCCTCTTCTTCTTTCCTTCGGATCTGATCTCTCTCAATCCAAGTCCTTTATAACAAAAGTGAAAAAGGAGTGGTGTTCTCAACAAACTTAATGACCTCAAATTATTCTTCTGTCGATGTTCCATGAGAACTGATAGGTACATGAGTGAGTCTTCCATGTAGGGTTATCATCTTTCATTTAAAAAATCCTATTCCTCCCAATGAAGGAATCATAGCAGGATTTCCCAAAATTTCCCAAGTACTTTTTGGCATAATTTTCACCTATGTTTCTACATCCAATACACAGTCTATGTTGAAGTCTCCTATTCTTGTTTCTATGCACTGCTTCTCTTTTAAGATCTCTAGTAAACTGATGCCTTTGTGATCATTCAATGTTTCTTTCATCTGCAATAATATAGCCTCTGATTCTTTCTGGTTCTCTAGTATATTCTTAGTTTCTTGACCTTCCTCATGGTTTTCTTGTTTCATGCTCATATTCTCATGTTTAGCAATCATTCTAGGGAAATCTAAAACTTCATGCCCAGTAGCTTTACAACAAAGGCAAATAGGACCTCTACCAGGGCATTCCTTAGCAATATGTCCCAGTCTTCTGCAACTATAACAAAGAGTCAATCCTCTATTTCTCTTAAACGATCCCCAAACTTTCCTGTACTGTGCTCTGGGATCACAGTGATGGACCTATAATTTTTTTTTTCTAGGATCCTACATCCACTTGTTAGTCCAAATTTTTTTCTATGCATAGGAATAACATATCTTTCACTATTTCTATCAGGTCTATTCATATCACATCTTCTTTCTTCTAGCTGTGCCCTAGTTTTCAGACTAGGGCAAAATCTATCAAACATACCTAGATTCATTCTTTCGAGAAAAAAATTTCCACTTATCTTACCTTTATCAGAGCACAAAGGTTTAATATCTTACCTTTTTCCTTCAGATCATAATTCTCTTCTCAGCATAGAGCTTCACAAGTCAAGTAGAGTACTGCGCACTACAACAACAGATCTATGCAAAGAGATTTCTCTTTTCTTCAGTTCCCATTAATCATAGTTTCAGGTCCCGACAAAGAAACCATTTGTTGGCATAGGGGCAGACCTAAGGTTCAATGCTTCAACAACGCACCAACAAAACCCTAACTACTGGCCCTTTCGGAAACACCTGTGAAGCAGATGATGTATCACCCGAGGTAGAGGCAGGGGGGGTTTTAGGATTCACATGTCTACAACCTAGCTGGGACACAAATTTGTGATCACGATACTTAACATAGCACTTAGCAATTAACGTTCATTAGTATTTGACCCTTATTCACATCGCAGATAAAAACCCTAATTACAGACCAACACAACATTCAACAAGATCTAAGCATATCTAACCATTTAGCACATAGCATTAAACATATCTAGCATTCATTCATGTTATTAAGAACTAAGCTACTACATCAGATGCATCTCACATACATAAATATTCATCACTAAGCGTAAATCACATCAATAACACAAAGAAATCAAAACACAGGATATACGTGGTTCACCCCCAACATGGGGCTACGTCCACCAACTCTT
>JZKD02S1967073.1:15770-28262 GCA_000966675.3 Picea glauca
AAAGGAGAATTGTGTTTTGAAAGCATTGGCGATTGACTCATCTGTGAGATGCAGTTTGGTCTCATGTGTCACCAGAGAACCAATTAGTTCATCTGTTGAAAAACATGACAGATCCTTGGATTCAAGGATTGTTGTTAAAACCATTTCGAATTTCTTTGGTAAAATTCTGAGGATTTTCTCAACAATTCGTTGATCAGTGATGGTTTCACCAGTCAGTCTAATCTGGTTCACGATGCCCATGACTCTGGTCGTGAACTGATCCACATTTTCGGACTTTGTCATCCTTAGAGTCTCCAATTGCATTCTCAAGGTCTGTAGTTTAACTATTTTGACCTTGTCATTTCCTTGGTAGGAAGATTTAAGGATGTCCCAGGCCTATTTTGAAGTACCAGCGCCTGTGATTTTGGAGAAAATCGAGTCATCCACAGAATTTTGAATCCAAAATTTAGCTTTATTTTCTCTATTTCTCTGCGTTGCCTTAGCAATTTTTTATTGATTAGTCATGGCGGATAGGTCTGTTAGATCTGGTTCCACATATCCATGATCCACTAGATTCTAGCACTCTTGTGCTTGCAAGAAGGATTTCATCCGAAGAGACCATAAATCATAGTTCTTTCCAAGAAGAATTGGACCCTGAGTTGGTCCTAAATTGCTAGACGTCGCCATCTTTTAAAGAATTCAGCAAAACAGAAAAAAAATTCTTACTTACCCATCTCCTGCATGTAATTTGTAGTGGTTTCAGAACTCTGCGATTCGAGATTTCGCGAGTTTCGACTTCGTGATTTTTGGTTTCCTGATTTTGTCTT
Organism: Picea glauca; assembly: GCA_000966675.3. Taxonomy (NCBI): domain Eukaryota; kingdom Viridiplantae; phylum Streptophyta; class Pinopsida; order Pinales; family Pinaceae; genus Picea; species Picea glauca. The sequence goes on from JZKD02S1967073.1 coordinate 16,577, forward strand.
CAGGACTTTTTTATATGAGTCCTCCGATCTCTTGTCACTCCAACCTCTAATCGTTGAAATTCCTAAGAGGGATTAACGACCTTAGATTGTCCCTTTGTCTCCGAACAATGTGACCACACGCCTAAAGGTTAAAACATTGCTCGCTTTTCACGAATCAGAGAATAGCGATGCCTTTGCTGGTTCTCTATCCCTCAAATCGTCGAAATCTGAAGTATCCTAGCACTTATTCAAACACCTTTTCGGGATTTCACGTTTCGGGACTTCGACGGTTTTTCTACGACAATCCTGGGTCCTTTGGACTCCCGATATGTGAAATGCTGAAATTTTGCCTTTGGACAATTTCAATGGTCCAGATCTTCCTGTGATTCGACGGTCCAGATCCTTTCAGGATTTTGGGATTCTGGGCTTTGCGACTTCGCGAACCCTGTTAGCGAGCTCTTCTGACTCCTCTATTCCCCGATCTTCGATGTACCGAAATGTCAAATTGGCTTCAAGGATCAACAATCCTTGTTGATTTGAGATCAACGACTCAGATTATTTCGGACATTTGTGTATCGATATTTCGTGACTCTTGAGTTCGCGATTTCGGGTTTCAGGAGTTCCTGTTTCCCGATGTCGAGAACCTCTGGCTTCTCGATCTCCCGATCTCTGAAATGTCGATGGCCCTTTCCTTTCGGGACTTTTCCCAAAGGCCTAGATTGTTGCATGCGACCCCTTAAGATATACGATCCTCGTCGTTTCGCGATTTCGTGACTTGCGACTCCAAATCCTCTATCAAGTTGAAACCTGGTAGCCGAGATGTCGACGGTTTCCTCAATCTCTACCACATGTCCGAACAAATGGACAGCTGTGATCTTTTCTGGATTTTGGGACTTTCATCGTGGAGTGTCGTGACCTTTCGTCAACAAGACCTCCGATATCCCAAACTCCGAAATGTCGAAATGATGGCACTTGGATCTGCTGCCACTTGTCCTTTGAGATGGACGGCTCATAATCCTCTCGGGATTTCGCAATACGTGATGTTGGGATTTCACATATCGGGGTTTTGGAGAGCAGTCTCCTTCGCTCATCCAACTCCTGATCCCTGATTTTGTGATCGGAACAGATCAACGGCTCATAATCTATCTCGATCCAATGGTCTAGAATAACTCATGATTTTGCAATTCACAAATTCTCACTGTTGTTTTCTGACCTTTACACCTTGCGAGTCAGTGAAATGTTGAGATCTTGCCACGTGTCTCTTGATGGATGATCCATATGATTTCAGGATTTCGCGACTTCACAAGTCAAAATTTCTCCTGTGCGCTCCAGAGTACTAAGCCTTGTGCACTTTCTCGCGGATCCAATGGATGTCAGTCCTCTGCGCAAGATCTAATGGCTGAAATTCTTTCACCTTTTCCGCGCTCTCCTCGTCCCTTCTGAACTGGATTTCCACCTCAGATATTTTCGAAGGATGGATCTTACTGCCGCGTTGGCTATTCTTTGCTCCTCTGACACGATCTTTGTTGTGTTTGAAGGAATTTTCACCTGCAGAAGAAAAATTCATGATTCTTTCAAAGATTTGAAAGAATTTCATGATTTCTTTGAAGCTTAGCGTTGTCTGTTGCAATCTTTGAGGGATTTGAGAAAATTCCCGTAAATCTTTAAACGATTTTGCCTTCTGCAGGAATCTTTAACGAATTTGAACGTATTCTTCGAGTTCTTCAAATGTTCCTGCGTCCTGCAACTCTTCTTCATGAATCTTTTACGAATTTGAAAATTTTGCAAGAATCTTTACTATTTCTCCATCTGCAATCTTCGCTTCCTCAATATTTTGAGCATATAGCACTCTGCTTCCTCACATGAGATTCCTGTGAGGATCTTTTGAGAGTATGAACGGACAACTCTCCAATCCTTGAGAAAAAGACTATGTCGTGTGCTCTCAAGATCCGTGTAAGCTCTGCACTATTTGAGGATCGTGTTGCTCTCCAGCCTGTGTGAAGAGGCTTGCTGCTAAAGCTCTGATACCATGATAAATTGTGAAGCAAGAAATGCAGAGAGAAAAGAATAGAACAGAAAACAGTATATTAGAATATAAGAAGAAGAGTACAAAACAAGTACATGAAGAAGTTCTGAAGTAGTACTATGCAAAGGGAAATAACTGAGCTAAATAGGCTCAAGCAAAACAAGAATAGAAAGTACAGCTGGCCAGAACAACTGGTAGTGTACAGTCAGCTTGTTGAGGTTACATTATATTTAACAGCTACAACAGATCCTCTGATGTTCATGAATCCATTAGTCAATGACAACTATGATCCTCAAAACCTTCAATGTATTCAAGCAAGATGATAAAAAAGAAATGGAAAAAGACAGAGAACAATCTGATAACATCTCTCATGAATCTTTAATGGCAGAAAATGTCATTACAAAGAGGCCCTCAGCTTACAAATGAGCAACTAAAACTGCTCTACGAGCTCTCTCCTCTCTTGGCTCATGAATCCAACTCTTTTCTCATCAAAAACCCTTTCATTCATAATGAATACTCTCTATCTACCCTAAGGAGGTCGAAACCAAGGAGTTACATAGGATCCTCCTCCATTTAGGAGTCTTGTTACAAAAGATTCCAACAAAACCTAACAAATTCCCAATTTTTGGGGATTTTGTCTATGATGATAAATGTCTTTTGAAGCAGGTCATCTTGATTGATCTAGAGATGGAACACATGTCCCTAATGTCCAACAAACTCATAAGAGACCATTTGAACCTTCCTTGATAGGTGTCAACCTCCAAACAAGGCGAATATCCAACAACTATGCAAAACAAAGAGTTTACAATGTCAATTTGCAGCACAGTGTTGTTTTAATTATATCTCTCGAATTGCCAACGAGGTTAGGATGAAATTTGGATAGAAAGTCAATGAAATTATCATGATCCTCCACAAACAATTTCAGAAAAACTCACATCATCATTTTGGATTTATGATCAAATCTATAAAAGCAACTGCTACAAGAAATGAGTTCACAACGAAGTTTGCAACGCATGTTTGCCAGTTCACAGTGCCAAAAAGAAAAAAACATCCAAAACCACTTTCTCGGCCTTCAAACGAGATTCAAACCCTCATGCATTACCTAATGGCCCCAAGGTTGTGGATGTTGATAAGTCTGAACGTGAGTGCCTGCAACCTATCCAAGCTACAACGCTCCTTCTTAACTAGTTTGCAGTGCCAGTTCGTAAAGCCAACTCAAATATAGCTTGCACACTTCAAGGAGGTTGTTAGTTGATGGTATGAAATAATCCTTGGATAAATGGTTAAATTGTAGGCTCTAAAAACCATAAATCCTCCTTTACATGATCAATCTTATGTGTTAACAAGTACCTTGCTTGAAGTAACTTGTACTCCATACCAACAAACTTATTGGTAGATAATTCGGTATGGGCTGCATCTTCAAAGTGGAAAATGTGTATTTGTATATAGTCTAGGAGTTTACTACTATGGTCGTAGGTTTGAGCTCGATTCTTTGTAAACTTTGTTGTTTTTCATTGTTGGAAGATCACGTGTATTTACATCCTGTAAAAAAAGAAAATGGTGTGAGTTCTAATATATTGTGGCACTATTCAGAAGTGAAGGAAAGTTGTAAACATGATCATATCATATGATTTTGGCCATTTTCTAACATCAAGGGAATTGAGAATAAAACAATTTTAGCGTTCTTGAAATAAGGGTAAAGAAATTTTTTGATTTGGTCTTATATTTCTTAACCTGTTATTGATGAATCGGTTGGCATGCACAAGAGGGATCTTAATGTTAATTAAAGGCGTTGTCTAATTTTTTTAGGAAATGATTTTTTTATCCCGAATCCAATAACATAAATATGTTTGAAATCATTATTTTTTGTTCTTTAAAATCCATTTTTGAATGTAGAAATAGATTCAAGATGCTGAAAAACCTTTGGGTCACTCGGATTATACATAAATAATCACTAAGATCTATGGATCTAATAATTTCTTGCCAAGATTTTGAACAAATGTCCCTAGAAAAAATTGTCGGAAAATAATCGTTTCGTAGAACACTTAGACTACGGATTAATACGTAGTAGCNAAAGGAGAATTGTGTTTTGAAAGCATTGGCGATTGACTCATCTGTGAGATGCAGTTTGGTCTCATGTGTCACCAGAGAACCAATTAGTTCATCTGTTGAAAAACATGACAGATCCTTGGATTCAAGGATTGTTGTTAAAACCATTTCGAATTTCTTTGGTAAAATTCTGAGGATTTTCTCAACAATTCGTTGATCAGTGATGGTTTCACCAGTCAGTCTAATCTGGTTCACGATGCCCATGACTCTGGTCGTGAACTGATCCACATTTTCGGACTTTGTCATCCTTAGAGTCTCCAATTGCATTCTCAAGGTCTGTAGTTTAACTATTTTGACCTTGTCATTTCCTTGGTAGGAAGATTTAAGGATGTCCCAGGCCTATTTTGAAGTACCAGCGCCTGTGATTTTGGAGAAAATCGAGTCATCCACAGAATTTTGAATCCAAAATTTAGCTTTATTTTCTCTATTTCTCTGCGTTGCCTTAGCAATTTTTTATTGATTAGTCATGGCGGATAGGTCTGTTAGATCTGGTTCCACATATCCATGATCCACTAGATTCTAGCACTCTTGTGCTTGCAAGAAGGATTTCATCCGAAGAGACCATAAATCATAGTTCTTTCCAAGAAGAATTGGACCCTGAGTTGGTCCTAAATTGCTAGACGTCGCCATCTTTTAAAGAATTCAGCAAAACAGAAAAAAAATTCTTACTTACCCATCTCCTGCATGTAATTTGTAGTGGTTTCAGAACTCTGCGATTCGAGATTTCGCGAGTTTCGACTTCGTGATTTTTGGTTTCCTGATTTTGTCTTCAGGACTTTTTTATATGAGTCCTCCGATCTCTTGTCACTCCAACCTCTAATCGTTGAAATTCCTAAGAGGGATTAACGACCTTAGATTGTCCCTTTGTCTCCGAACAATGTGACCACACGCCTAAAGGTTAAAACATTGCTCGCTTTTCACGAATCAGAGAATAGCGATGCCTTTGCTGGTTCTCTATCCCTCAAATCGTCGAAATCTGAAGTATCCTAGCACTTATTCAAACACCTTTTCGGGATTTCACGTTTCGGGACTTCGACGGTTTTTCTACGACAATCCTGGGTCCTTTGGACTCCCGATATGTGAAATGCTGAAATTTTGCCTTTGGACAATTTCAATGGTCCAGATCTTCCTGTGATTCGACGGTCCAGATCCTTTCAGGATTTTGGGATTCTGGGCTTTGCGACTTCGCGAACCCTGTTAGCGAGCTCTTCTGACTCCTCTATTCCCCGATCTTCGATGTACCGAAATGTCAAATTGGCTTCAAGGATCAACAATCCTTGTTGATTTGAGATCAACGACTCAGATTATTTCGGACATTTGTGTATCGATATTTCGTGACTCTTGAGTTCGCGATTTCGGGTTTCAGGAGTTCCTGTTTCCCGATGTCGAGAACCTCTGGCTTCTCGATCTCCCGATCTCTGAAATGTCGATGGCCCTTTCCTTTCGGGACTTTTCCCAAAGGCCTAGATTGTTGCATGCGACCCCTTAAGATATACGATCCTCGTCGTTTCGCGATTTCGTGACTTGCGACTCCAAATCCTCTATCAAGTTGAAACCTGGTAGCCGAGATGTCGACGGTTTCCTCAATCTCTACCACATGTCCGAACAAATGGACAGCTGTGATCTTTTCTGGATTTTGGGACTTTCATCGTGGAGTGTCGTGACCTTTCGTCAACAAGACCTCCGATATCCCAAACTCCGAAATGTCGAAATGATGGCACTTGGATCTGCTGCCACTTGTCCTTTGAGATGGACGGCTCATAATCCTCTCGGGATTTCGCAATACGTGATGTTGGGATTTCACATATCGGGGTTTTGGAGAGCAGTCTCCTTCGCTCATCCAACTCCTGATCCCTGATTTTGTGATCGGAACAGATCAACGGCTCATAATCTATCTCGATCCAATGGTCTAGAATAACTCATGATTTTGCAATTCACAAATTCTCACTGTTGTTTTCTGACCTTTACACCTTGCGAGTCAGTGAAATGTTGAGATCTTGCCACGTGTCTCTTGATGGATGATCCATATGATTTCAGGATTTCGCGACTTCACAAGTCAAAATTTCTCCTGTGCGCTCCAGAGTACTAAGCCTTGTGCACTTTCTCGCGGATCCAATGGATGTCAGTCCTCTGCGCAAGATCTAATGGCTGAAATTCTTTCACCTTTTCCGCGCTCTCCTCGTCCCTTCTGAACTGGATTTCCACCTCAGATATTTTCGAAGGATGGATCTTACTGCCGCGTTGGCTATTCTTTGCTCCTCTGACACGATCTTTGTTGTGTTTGAAGGAATTTTCACCTGCAGAAGAAAAATTCATGATTCTTTCAAAGATTTGAAAGAATTTCATGATTTCTTTGAAGCTTAGCGTTGTCTGTTGCAATCTTTGAGGGATTTGAGAAAATTCCCGTAAATCTTTAAACGATTTTGCCTTCTGCAGGAATCTTTAACGAATTTGAACGTATTCTTCGAGTTCTTCAAATGTTCCTGCGTCCTGCAACTCTTCTTCATGAATCTTTTACGAATTTGAAAATTTTGCAAGAATCTTTACTATTTCTCCATCTGCAATCTTCGCTTCCTCAATATTTTGAGCATATAGCACTCTGCTTCCTCACATGAGATTCCTGTGAGGATCTTTTGAGAGTATGAACGGACAACTCTCCAATCCTTGAGAAAAAGACTATGTCGTGTGCTCTCAAGATCCGTGTAAGCTCTGCACTATTTGAGGATCGTGTTGCTCTCCAGCCTGTGTGAAGAGGCTTGCTGCTAAAGCTCTGATACCATGATAAATTGTGAAGCAAGAAATGCAGAGAGAAAAGAATAGAACAGAAAACAGTATATTAGAATATAAGAAGAAGAGTACAAAACAAGTACATGAAGAAGTTCTGAAGTAGTACTATGCAAAGGGAAATAACTGAGCTAAATAGGCTCAAGCAAAACAAGAATAGAAAGTACAGCTGGCCAGAACAACTGGTAGTGTACAGTCAGCTTGTTGAGGTTACATTATATTTAACAGCTACAACAGATCCTCTGATGTTCATGAATCCATTAGTCAATGACAACTATGATCCTCAAAACCTTCAATGTATTCAAGCAAGATGATAAAAAAGAAATGGAAAAAGACAGAGAACAATCTGATAACATCTCTCATGAATCTTTAATGGCAGAAAATGTCATTACAAAGAGGCCCTCAGCTTACAAATGAGCAACTAAAACTGCTCTACGAGCTCTCTCCTCTCTTGGCTCATGAATCCAACTCTTTTCTCATAAAAAACCCTTTCATTCATAATGAATACTCTCTATCTACCCTAAGGAGTTCGAAACCAAGGAGTTACATAGGATCCTCCTCCATTTAGGAGTCTTGTTACAAAAGATTCCAACAAAACCTAACAAATTCCCAATTTTTGGGGATTTTGTCTATGATGATAAATGTCTTTTGAAGCAGGTCATCTTGATTGATCTAGAGATGGAACACATGTCCCTAATGTCCAACAAACTCATAAGAGACCATTTGAACCTTCCTTGATAGGTGTCAACCTCCAAACAAGGCGAATATCCAACAACTATGCAAAACAAAGAGTTTACAATGTCAATTTGCAGCACAGTGTTGTTTTAATTATATCTCTCGAATTGCCAACGAGGTTAGGATGAAATTTGGATAGAAAGTCAATGAAATTATCATGATCCTCCACAAACAATTTCAGAAAAACTCACATCATCATTTTGGATTTATGATCAAATCTATAAAAGCAACTGCTACAAGAAATGAGTTCACAACGAAGTTTGCAACGCATGTTTGCCAGTTCACAGTGCCAAAAAGAAAAAAACATCCAAAACCACTTTCTCGGCCTTCAAACGAGATTCAAACCCTCATGCATTACCTAATGGCCCCAAGGTTGTGGATGTTGATAAGTCTGAACGTGAGTGCCTGCAACCTATCCAAGCTACAACGCTCCTTCTTAACTAGTTTGCAGTGCCAGTTCGTAAAGCCAACTCAAATATAGCTTGCACACTTCAAGGAGGTTGTTAGTTGATGGTATGAAATAATCCTTGGATAAATGGTTAAATTGTAGGCTCTAAAAACCATAAATCCTCCTTTACATGATCAATCTTATGTGTTAACAAGTACCTTGCTTGAAGTAACTTGTACTCCATACCAACAAACTTATTGGTAGATAATTCGGTATGGGCTGCATCTTCAAAGTGGAAAATGTGTATTTGTATATAGTCTAGGAGTTTACTACTATGGTCGTAGGTTTGAGCTCGATTCTTTGTAAACTTTGTTGTTTTTCATTGTTGGAAGATCACGTGTATTTACATCCTGTAAAAAAAGAAAATGGTGTGAGTTCTAATATATTGTGGCACTATTCAGAAGTGAAGGAAAGTTGTAAACATGATCATATCATATGATTTTGGCCATTTTCTAACATCAAGGGAATTGAGAATAAAACAATTTTAGCGTTCTTGAAATAAGGGTAAAGAAATTTTTTGATTTGGTCTTATATTTCTTAACCTGTTATTGATGAATCGGTTGGCATGCACAAGAGGGATCTTAATGTTAATTAAAGGCGTTGTCTAATTTTTTTAGGAAATGATTTTTTTATCCCGAATCCAATAACATAAATATGTTTGAAATCATTATTTTTTGTTCTTTAAAATCCATTTTTGAATGTAGAAATAGATTCAAGATGCTGAAAAACCTTTGGGTCACTCGGATTATACATAAATAATCACTAAGATCTATGGATCTAATAATTTCTTGCCAAGATTTTGAACAAATGTCCCTAGAAAAAATTGTCGGAAAATAATCGTTTCGTAGAACACTTAGACTACGGATTAATACGTAGTAGCTAGTTGAAATTGAGAGTTATCTTACTAAATTTTTTCTTTCGTCGAAATCTAGCGACAAAAATGAAATATATTCAACACATTGAAAAACCCATGGGGCACTCGGATTATATGTAAATAATCACTCGTCCTGTAAAAAATTGATAATGCAGATGCGACAAATTGTCAAGATATAAATGTCATACTCCATGTTTTCATTAACATAATTTTACAGTGCTTTAACAAAGGATGAGATTTTTAGGTTGGCTATTATGTGCTTATTTAATTAGTCTAAAAGTACAGATGCACTAAATACAATTTAATAATGTTTACTGGGAAGCATGGATGGAATTTGATTGGCAAATTGTTCGTCGGAATTTGGCAACGCAAATGAAATATATTCAACGCGTTGAAAAACCCATGGGGCACTCGGATTATACATAAATAATCACTCGTCTTGTAAAAAAATGATAATGGAAATGGGGAAAATTCTCAATATGTAAATGTTATACTGCAGGTTTTCATTAACATAATTTTATAACACTTTAACAAAGGCTGAGATTTTCAGGTTGGCTATTATGTGCTTATTTAATTGGTCTAAAAGTACATATGCACTAAATACAATTTAATAATGTTTATTGGGCAACATGGATGGAATTTGACGGGAAAAGTGTTCGTCACAGGACAATTTGCCTGTCAAAAACTAAAAAATTGTGGCAAGTCGTCAACATTATTAGTTAAATATGTCAACACGGACATCTGAGTTATGAAAACGTCAAATTTGACATGTCATCACAGGAAGATTTGTCCATCAAAAACTAAAACATTTCGGCCAACTGTCAACATTATTGGTTAAATCTGTCAACACAGACATCTAAGTTATGAAAACCATCAAATTTGACTTGTTGTTGGGATTTGAAATTCCAACCCTGACGAGGCTCCTTTTCGAAGCACCATCGAGATCCTTAGAGGTTTCAAAAACTTTCAGTTTTTTTTTTTGTTATTAAAATATTCATTATCCCATAGACCGTTTTTTATAGAGATACTTTATTTATGTTTGACATTATAAAATGTTTATCCCCATCATGCCTTCTCCATAAGGAAAAAATTCTGTATGGATGAATAACATATTATCACAGTTTACATTTACGCCTTGTTGACATTTATAAGTACAACTCCCATGCAATTCTTACATGTACCATCAATCAAATTATATATCAATATCTAATTTGGAAATTTTTATATTATTATTTATATTTTATAAAGGATAATTTAATGAAATTTATTGGTAATGGATTATTATATAGTTTGTCATCTATTTTTCTATTTTTACGGTGAAAAATTGGAAGATTTGGTTTATAGGGTCCATTTTAGGGGTAGGTCATAATTTGGTGGTTTGAGGTTTTGAAACTTCTAGAATCAGTTTGAGGCATAGAATAGTAATTTTGGGGTCAAAACTTTGCAAGTTGAGTTCTATCCTTATGATATTGTTCTACATACCCAAATCTTTCTGAGGGTGCAAAAATCATCTCAATTAGAGTTTGTATGAGAAGGATATGCATCTGACAAGTTGACCACCATGGTACTAAGTGGATGCCAATTAACCCCATTATTAACACATGTGGGGCTAGTCACGTGTGAAATTTCAAGAAGATTTTAGAGGATCCAAAACCATAACACTAATTGAGGGTTGAAGCATGCAAAAAAACTAACCCTAACCCTCGACAACTATTATTAGTCTATGTCAAATATTGGACCGCTCTGAAGAGAAGGGGTTTTATTATGTTGATATTATTTTTCCATAGTTAAGCAAAACATCTAGGAATGGGAAATTGAAGCATAGTAGAGGAGGTAGAAGATTTCATAGAAACCATTCAAGCCACGGTCTGCATGGAAAATCTATAGTGAGTGCCCCTTTATTTATACTTGCATTTCATAACTAAGAAAAAGAGAGAAAAGCATAGACTTCACCTTCTAGATGGGATTTCTCCCGTATTGGGTTTCCGGGCCCATGTTTTGTGCTCATTTTTGTGGATGGTGTCTTCATTTTCTTGTTTCTTCCATAATATTGTAAGATTTTTTATAATGAACTATTCCAGTGGAATATCCACGACAATTTACAGATCATATCATATTAGAGTAGTCTTCATTGGGGCTTTGTTGGAAGTTTCAATATCTAGGAATTCACTTAAGAAGGAATTCTCTGAACCCTAGCAATGGAAGATGAGTCAAATTATAACAACCTTTGGGATGGGGTAGATAACAAATTATCAAACTAGAATAACAATTCATTGACATCTCTTGCAACATGGCCCTCCTCATGGTGAATCTAGAGAACAAATTTGGAGCTTTCAGGGAGGTTGGTGGTTTTAACTCAAAATTTGGATTAGACAAGAAATTGGGGGATAATCAACACCCTCAAAATGAGCCAAAAAAATATCCAAAGAAAGAGAAACTAACTTCCAGTCTCATTACTTATTCACAAGATCTCTATTCAAAATGGAAGTGAAAATGGACATCAATCCCTACTAAGGTGATATTGATGTTGTTAATTTGAATCATTGGTTGCGATGGTTAGAATTTTTTTTTAGTGTCCATAACATAGAATACTTGAGAAAAATATTTCATTTTACCAACTAAAATTAAAGGGCCATGCATTAGCCTAGTAGGAAATCCAAACAAAGACATTTAGGATAAAGGGTGATCCCCTAGTAACCAAATGGGAGTCATTTAAAACCCTCATTAAGTG
>JZKD02S1967095.1:37351-48292 GCA_000966675.3 Picea glauca
GCTTTCCCATTCATAAACATTTAACCAAGATTTAGCGGAGAGTTACATTATCGGCTCTAATTGTTCATTTAAACCATCATCTGGAGAAAACCAACGTTCTCATAAACCTATGGAATCAACTCAACAACAGTTCTTTGGAGATACAATGAACATCTTTAGGCGCGAGGAGCAAAACTTCCAATGGTCTAGGGCATATTCTTATTACTCAACCTCTACCACAGAGAACCAAGTAATTTGGACCTCCGGTATTTCTCATGCAGGTTGTGTCCCCGAGGTTTTTGACTATAAGGACCTGGTCTCTTGGTGCGTCGATAAATTTATTTCAGACAAAAGAATTATTCCACTGCAGGACCGCTCTTCTGTTTCTTTGTACCTCAGGTCTTCCTCCAGATGCTAATATTGTCGGAGCCAACATTGACGTTCAGAGGAGAAGATTGCAAAAAGTTCCTAGCAAAGAATAATAACGGGTTGGACCTCTTGCCCAAATTTTTGGAAAACCCACTTCTAGTTCCTGAAGATATTACAAGCTTGCAGGTTAGTTCATTTAGAAATCCATTTCACGAAATTTCCTAGTTGTTTACAAGAATAACAGGACATGAGTCCACACCAACTGTTTCCCGAATGACTCTTTATATTTTGTATTTCAGAGTCAACGAACAAGCCATTTTTGATTGGGGCAGGTTAATTTCCCATGAAATCTGTTCCCAATTGTCAAGTTTCAAAAGGGAAAATAAATTTTATATGTCGTCCTATTTAGTTTTTGCAATAGCGCATTCCTGCCGATTTCCACAATTGTCTCTATCCAAGAATGTCAACTATGAATTTCACCCAATAACGTTATGGTACCGGGACTTGTGGAAGCACAAGGCTTCCCACTATTTTTATGAGGTTTTTAATGGCTTTGTGTCTGTTTTCAAAATTTTGTTGTTAGGAGAAGATGCTCCTCACATATCTGAACAAAAAACCCATTTTTTGGACAAGAAGGGGACACTCAAACATTTGGATAATTACACTGTCATAAGAATTTTTGGGTTCATAGAACAATCTTCTCTCCTTCCATGTCACATTATAGACATAATGTTTGTTGCAGAATTAACACGAAAATACAACTACTGGTTTCATCTTTTGCAAACGAAGAAAAAAAAAACAGTTCATTCCTCTGCCTTGGAAAGTAGGGGAGTTCGTGTTGAAAAATGTCAAAAAAATTGATGAATTCGCAGCACATTCTAACATCTCCAACCTGAGATATCTTGAAATCATAAGAGGGTTCGACCCCTATAATATTTTTCGACAACATTTACAAACACTTGGCCTCGACGATTGTTTTTTAAATAAACACCTGTGCAAAAATAGATACAGTGGCGACAACAGTCTTTCCTCTGATGTCGACGACATAGACACAATGCAAAGCTGCACTAATATGTACATGCAACAGGGGAAAGGTCTCAGTGAAAAGAGTGTTCAATCGAAAAATAACACTCCAAAAAGTACGACATCTTGCATCATCGCTCCAACGATCCACCACAACAACAAAGAAACTCAGAGTTCTTCAAACAAAGGAGGAGATAATGACCCTCCTCACTCTAAAATTGATAGTTCTCACAAGCTTCCAGAAGAGAAGAAGAGAAAAAAAATGTGGGGTAGGCAGAAGAGCCGAAAATTCAGAGCGAGAACATGGAAATTGACACTGATCTAGATAGCATGATCTGCTTCCTTGATTATCCCGGAGACGCCATCCACCATAGATGTCCAATGGACATATCCATTACCGAAAATTTTGATAAAGATGAATCCTTCATGTTCCAGAGCGCTATTTTTGATAGCTAGTCCAAAAAATTGATAATTGAGAAAAAATATGTTAAAAATAAGAAAGACAAATCTCATTCAGAGGTTGACCTTGCCAACATGCGGCCATCCCAAATCTGTCAACTTCACACCGCAATCAGAGAAGCACTTTGTGATTCCATTGGAGGCATCGAGACTGAGAATGCCAGACTAAAGGACTGGGTCAAGGAATTGGAAGATGATTTCATTCCTATGCCATTGCTTGTCAATCCTTTGGCAATAACCATGCTTGCCACCCCTGCAGCCAACGTAGTATCATCCTCCACCCTGCTCACATCCTGTAAAGGATATTTGGAGAATATATAAAAAAAAGAATGGAACTGGTTACCGAGGTGTGGAAAAGATCACAAACCATCACTTCCCTTGGAACCAGGGCACATAGTTTTCTCGAACATTTGCAGGCCGAGTTAAAAGATGAAGAAAATTTCTTCTTAAAAACAGTCATTCCTTTTGGCACCATTGTCAACAATATGACAAAAACAAAAATAAGAGAACAAGATCTTCCATCCAAAAACCAGATCGGTCAATTGAATGGATGTTGGAAAGAAAAAGTGAATAACCTGCATCTCATTGTTCAGTCATGTGAACAAGCCATATCAAAGAAAGATAAATTATTCACAAGGTTGTCAAATATACACTTAGTCGGGAAAACCAATGGCTTCCAAGACCCCGACAAACTCCTTGCCCTTAACTAGGCAAGAGTTCGATAAACATGTTTCTATGTTCAAGGCCTTGTATTTGGAAAAGTTTTACAACATCCTTCAATTTGATCAAGCTCTCGTCTAAGACTGGTTATTCAAATATTCAATACAGAATGAGGAAATTCATTAGGCTCTTTGTAATATTTTTATCAACTTCTGGGAATTAGAAAACGATCTTTTCAACATAAACATCCTGAATGAGATCAACGTCGCCCCAATGAGAAGCTACATTGAAGAATGACTCAAAAAGAAATTGAAGCAGGCCACCGACGAAAGGCAACAAGCAGTTGCTAAGATTCTAGCAGTCGTCGACGACATCATTGAAATCGCTGTCGTCGACGACATCAATGAAATGACAACCGCAAACAAATATCCAAAGGGCTCATATACCCTGACTGTAATTCTACTGATCGCATCCTTCTTTGTTTATCGACCGAGTTATTCCACTTTCTTAAATATGGTTGTGTATGCAAACACTTATACCTTTCCATTTATTTGTTTTGCAGGTATTGCACGCTATCTTCTTTCTACAATCCTGTTTCTTGTACATATTTCTTTAATGGTCTGCGGGAGCCCCGATCCTAGTCTACATGACTAATGCATTGAAATTCCGATTTATATGTAACAAACTTTAATTTTTTTTGTATATTTCAAAATTTCCAGTAGTATGTAACAGACTTTTATTTTTTGACATATTTCAAATAAAAATATTTTCTTATCCCCTTTAAAATTTATGTTTTCATACATTCTTATCTTCCACGAGTCTATATGACAAATGAATTTAATTTTTTTATATGTAAGATACTTTTATTTTTTTATATATTTCAAAATAGATGGTGCTCTACATTGCATTTAAATTTTTTTATCCCCCATGTTCACAAATGCATTTAAATTTTTATATTTCTTATCTCCTTTTAATTTCATGTCTTCATATATTTTTATCTTTCACCATTCCATGTGGCAAATGCATTTAAATTTCCAAATTTATTCTTCCTCTGTCAACAAATTTGTAGTTTGTTATATACTTTCAAAAAGAAAATGTTTGTTATATACTTTCAAAAAATAAATGGTGCTCTACATGCCAATCATCATTTACTTTTGCCCCATGTTCCGTGATATACATGTTGCACAGACCATTTATGTGATATACATTTTGCACTAAACACGTTCATCATTTACAATTCGACCCGATTTTCCACAATTTTATTTCTAACCTCGTTGGCAGGGACTACGTTGCCACACAACCTTGTTTACCTAAAGATGCAGTACACACAGAGTAGACGCAGTACACAAGGAGTAGAGGCAACATTCTAGCCAAGTTGATAACCATAACGTTTTCAAAATCTAATTTTTGAACCTATTGCAATTATTATATTAAGTAGAACCAGATGACCCAATACCAATCAATGATATAGCTTCCCAACCAACACCTCATCATGATATTGATCCATGGGAGCAAATAGAAAAGCACCAAAAACCATATATTCAATATAAAAAAATTAGCAAAATTGTGTAATTTATTCACTCAAAATCCTAGGCATTTCCCTCATTCCAAAAAAATAGAGTTACCATGTTTTGGTCCATTACAAAACAACTCTGAACACTAGTGTAGGATTCGAATCACTGATTCCATTTCTAGATCACTGGTGCAGGATTCAATTAACATGGTCCATTTGCACATGATTAGATTCACGATGTTCATTTCAAGTGGTCCATAACAAAAACGTAAGTCAGTTGACTCTATTTTATTGGCATAGTGAAGTATTGAGAAATTTCAATAAGAGGCTATGTTCTTTTAATTTGTAGAAATTGCAAGAAATTTTTGTTTCTTTTTTTGTTTTTTAGGTAATGGTTATTTTTTCTATTTTATAGAACTTTGTTTTTACTATTTCATGACTTTCATCTTCATTTCCACCCCTCCTCTTCAAACAAGTTGATGTATCTTGATGTCTAGTTGCACATGGTTTTAGTATTGTTTTTGGACATTGTGGGAGTTTTTTAATGGTTCCTTCATGGTTGCTAGCTCTTTGTTTTAATTTTCATTAAACTTGCACATAAAATAAATAAATAAATAAAACATGAGAGCAAAACCCCTCAAAAGAGAGGGCAAACAACTAAACACATGAATGAAAATAAAGATTGTTTGTTTCCCTTGAATGTTAAATTGATTTTCTTCCAAGTGAAATGAGAAATGGATAATTATGCCTAGAGCTAGCCTTGACTTGAGTTGGTGGAAGTTCATAAAAGGTTTCTCAAGCCCTTCATGTTTGAAAGTGTTTCCTTTATACATACAAATCACCATTTTCATGTAAAACTATATCGTTTGTTATAGTATCTAATTCCATTTGTAGCATTTATAACATGACTGAAAACACTTTTTGAGTTGGAATAACTATGATGCTAACATATAACAATGAAAAAATGAATAAGATGAATATGGACTGCATGGGATCCTATGGGCACAACATCTTCCATGGACATGATAGTGTCATGTACTGGAATTATGGGTGAGGGTGGTTGCATAGTAAATGAATATGGATTGTATGGATCCATGCATTAAGGTTTGGGTATATTTACATATTTATTTAGGAGCCATTTTTTTGGTTTCTTATGTGTAAATTTGGTTAAGTAGTGGTAGGGAGGTTTGGAACTTCACATTTCCTCTATTAGTCAATTGAAAATTTGATGATATGTGTTTTCCATGCTTTTGATTTGAGGTTTTATGAATTTTTTTAAATGTCAAATTTTTTTTATATTGTTATATGCAAATTTCACCATTAAACTTTTTCCATATTCTTTAAATTTTGACCATGCTAGTTTTTATAGATTTTGTTCTTATTATTTTAGTATGGTTATACTTAAGAGTGCACCAATGACAGAATTTGTTCTTATTATTTTGGTATGTGCACCACTAATAAACTTTTGATAAACTTTCAAACTAATATTGACATGGATATGTGTTTTCACAACCCAACAAATAGTTTAAATATTAAAATTTGAAATTTTTTCCACTGTCAAAACTGCAATTTAATTTAATTTAAATAATGAAAAATTCTATGTAAAATTCAAAATTCCATTCTTTTGATGATAATTATATAAAAAATTTCTAAACATTTCAATAAATTTTACTTCACGGAAAATAATATATACGACCAAATGACAACGCGGATTAAGGCTGTGGGCCGGTGAATAATGCTCAGGATTGGGCTCCAGCATGGTGAGAGGTTCCACTGCTCTAGTCTATTTATATGTTTTTGTTGAACTTTTTTAGGCTGTCAAAATTGCAATTTAATTTTAAATGGAAAATTGTGATTTGACTAACAAACCAACCATTCCAGGATTTCAATGATAATTGTACCAAAAAAATTATAAACATGTCAATTACTCCAGTCAAATGACAACGCGCAGGATTGGTCTCAATCCTTTGGCAATAACCATGCCTGCACCCCTGCAGCCAATGTAAAATCGTCCTCCACCCTGCTCGCATCCTGTAAAGGATATGTGGAGAATAATATCAAAAAAAGAATGGAACTGGTTACCGAGGTGTGGAAAAGATCACAAACCATCACTTCCCTTGGAACCAGGGCACATAGTTTGCTCGAACATTTGCAGGCCGAGTTAAAAGATGAAGAAAAATTCTTCTTAAAAACGGTCATTCCTTTTGGCACCATTGTCAACAATATGATAGAAACAAAACTAAGAGAACAAGATCTTCCATCCAAAAACTAGATCGGTCAATTGAATGCATGTTGGAAAGAAAAAGTGAAGAACCCGCATCTCATTGTTCAGTCATGTGAACAAGCCATATTGAAGAAAGATAAATTATTCACAAGGTTGTCAAATATAGACTTAGCCGAGAAAACCAACGGCTTCCAAGACCTCGACTTAATCGAAAACTCCTTGCCCTTAACCAGGTAAGAGTTCGATAAATAGGTTTCTATGTTTAAGGCCTTGTCTTTGGAAAAGTTTTACAACATCCTTCAATTTGATCAAGTTCACGTCCACGATTGGTTATTCAAATATTCAATACAAAATGAGGAAATTCATAAGGCTCTTTGTAATCTTTCTATCGACTTCCGGGAATTAGAAAACGATATTTTCAACATAAACATCTAGAATGAGATCAACGCCGCCTGAATGAGAAGCTACAATGAAGAATGTCTCAAAAGACAATTGAAGCAGGCCGCCAACGAAAGGCAACAAGCAGTTGCCAGGATTCCAGCAGTCGTCGATGACATCATTGAAACCGCAGTCATTGGCGACATCAATGAAATGATAGCTGCAAACAAATATCCAAAGGGCTCATATGTACCCTCACTGTAATTCTATTGATCGCATCCTACTTTTTTTATCGACCGAGTTATTCCACTTTCTTAAATATAGATGTGTAGGCAAACACTTATACCTTTCCATTTATTTTTTTTGCAGGTATTGCACTCTATCTTCTTTCTATAATCCCGTTTCTTGTACATATTTCTCTAATGGTCTGGGGGAGCCCTGATCCTAGTCTACATGACAAACACATTGAAATTCTGATTTATATGTAACAAACTTTAATTTTTCTGTATATTTCAAAATTTCCAGTAATATGTAACAAACTTTTATTTTTTGACATATTTCAAATAAAAATATTTTCTTATCTCCTTTAAAATTTATGTTTTCATACATTCTTATCTTTCACCAGTCTATATGACAAATGCATTTAATTTTTTATATGTAACATACTTTTATTTTTATATATATTTCAAAATAAATGGTGCTTTACATTGCATTTAAACTTTTTTATACCCCATGTTCACAAATGCATTTAAATTTTTATATTTCTTATCTCCTTTTAATTTTATGTCTTCATATATTTTTATCTTTCACCATTACATATGGCAAATGCATTTAAATTTCCAAATTTATTCTTCCACTGTCAACAAATTTGTAGTTTGTTATATAATTTCAAAAAGAAAATGTTTGTTATATACTTTCAAAAAATAAATGGTGTTGTACATGCCAACTGTCATTTACTTTTGCCCCATGTTCCATGATATACATGTTGCACACAACATTTATGTGATATACATTTTGCACCGAACATTTCTGTCATTTACAATTCGACCCGATTTTCCACAATTTTATTTCTAACCTCGTTGGTAGGGACTATGTTGCCACACAACCTTGTTTACCTAAAGACGTAGTACACATGGAGTAGACACAGTACACAAGGAGTAGAGGCAACATTCTAGCCAAGTTGATTACCATAACGTTTTCAAAATCCAATTGTTGAACCTATTGCAATTATTATATTAAGTAGAACCAGATGACCCAATACCAATCAATGATATAGATTCCCAACCAACACCTCATCATGATATTGATCCATGAGAGCAAATAGAAAAGCACCAAAAGCCATATATTCAATATAAAAAAATTAGCAAAATTGTGTAATTTATTCACTCAAAATCCTAGGTATTTCCCTCATTCCAAAAAAATAGAGTTACCATGTTTTGGTCCATTACAAAACAACTTTGAACACTAGTGTAGGATTCAAATAGCTGAGTCCATTTCTAGATCACTGGTGCAGGATTCAATTAACATGGTCCATTTGCACATGATTAGATTCACGATGTTCATTTCAAGTGGTCCATAACAAAAACGTAAGTCAGTTGACTTAGTGAAGTATTGAGAAATTTCAATAAGAGGCTATGTTCTTTTAATTTGTAGAAATTGCAAGAAATTTTTGTTTCTTTTTTTGTTTTTTAGATAATGGTTATTTTTTCTATTTTATAGAACTTTGTTTTTACTATTTCATGACTTTCATCTTCATTTCCACCCCTCCTCTTCAAACACGTTGATGTATCTTGATGTCCAGTTGCACATGGTTTTAGTATTGTTTTTGGACATTGTGGGAGTTTTTTTATGGTTCCTTCATGGTTGCTAGTTTTTTGTTTTAATTTTCATTAAATTTGCACATAAAATAAATAAATAAATAAAACATGAGAGCAAAACCCCTCAAAGGAGAGGGTAAACAACTAAACACATGAATGCAAATAAAGATTGTTTATTTCCCTTGAATGCTAAATTGATTTTCTTCCAAGTGAAATGAGAAATGTATAATTATGCCTAGAGCTAGCCTTGACTTGAGTTGGTGGAAGTTCATGAAAAGTTTCTCAAGCCCTTCATGTTTGAAAGTGTTTCCTTTATACATACAAATCACCATTTTCATGTAAAACTATGTCATTTGTTATTGTATCTAATTCCATTTGTAACATTTATAACATGACTGAAAACACTTTTTGAGTTGGAATAACTATGATGCTAGCATATAACAACGAAAAAATGAATAAGATGAATATGGACTGCATGGGATCCTATGGGCACAACATCTTCCATGGACATGATAGTGTTATGTATTGGAATTATGGGTGAGGGTGGCTGCATAGTAGATGAATATGGATTGTATGGATCCATGCATCAAGGTTTGGGTATATTTACATATTTATTTAGGAGCCACTTTTTTGGTTTCTTGTGTGTAAATTTGGTTAAGTAGTGGTAGGAAGGTTTGGAACTTCACATTTCTTCTATTAGTCAATTGAAAATTTGATGATGTGTGTTTTCCATGATTTTGATTTGAGGTTTTATGGATTTTTTTAAATGTAATTTTTTTTTTATATTATTATATGCAAATTTCACCATTAAACTTTTTCCATCTTCTTTAAGTTTTCCATACTAATTTTTATAGATTTTGTTCTTATTATTTTAGTATGGTTATACTTCAACAGTGCACCAATGACAAAATTTGTTCTTATTATTTTAGTATGGTTATACTTCAACAATGCATCAATGACAGAATTTGTTCTTATTATTTTGGTATGTGAACCACTAATAAACTCTTGATAAACTTTCAAATTAACATTGACATGGATATGTGTGGATATGTGTTGTCACAACTCAACAAATAGTTTAAATATTAAAAATTGAAATTTTTTCCAGCGTCAAAACTGCAATTTAATTTAAATAATAAATTTTTTTATATAAAATTCAAAATTCCAATCTTTTGATGATAATTATATAAAAAAATTCTAAACATTTCACTAAATTTTACTTCACGGAAAATAATATATACTACCAAATGACAACGCGGATTAAGGTTGTGGGCCGGTGAATAATGCTCAGGATTGGGCTCCAGCATGGTTAGAGGTTCCACTGCTCTGGTCTATTTATATGTTTTTGTTGAACTTTTTTAGGCTGTCAAAATTGCAATTTCATTTTAAACGGAAAATTGTGATTTGACTAACAAACCAACCATTCCAGGATTTCAATGATAATTGTACCAAAAAAATTATAAACATGTCAATTACTCCAGTCAAATGACAACGCGCAGGATTGGTNTTATATCCATTGAATTTTTTTAGAAATGGTTCCCACCCGGCTTGCTTGAAAATTTCTCTCGTGGCCTTATATTCCGGAAGGGCCTCCAGGTCAGCATAGGTTTCTGGCTCATGGCAGTTGGCGACCATATCTCTTCTTGGAATAACAGGGAGAGTCGATCGTTAGCAATGGAGGTTGGTTGAGGGCGACAAGAGTGAGGAAAGGGGGAATGCAATATGGAATTTGGTGAAAGGAACAGTCGGGACGAGAATGATATGAAGAGATTTGAATTGTTGTGGATAGGGTGTCGAGTCATGATGGAGGTTGTACGAGGGCGTTAGAATTATTATAGCCGAGTCAAATCGAATCAAGTCCCAGTAATGGTGGATGGTTATGACACGAAATGTCATGAAGGTTCAGTAATTAGGTACAAGTCGTGAACATAATGAAACGCTATGGAGTGATTAAGGTACCTTTTAGTTCAAACATTAATATGCAGCTTAATACAATAAATCGATATGAACTTAAACGCACCTGAGTTACCTTTACCATTACCTTTACCCACTATTATGCAAAATTTGCTGTGAAATTATCATTTGAGGCTAAGCCTGGATTTGAAGGCACGCAAACATTATAGCTGCTCTGGTCTTTTGATGAACCTGTAACTTCTAAACTTGTTACTGGTACTGACTGGTACCACTGGAATATGCAAGTCTTGCAGCAAAATCATCTTTTGAAACTAAGTCTGGATTTGAAAGCACAAACACTGTAGCTGCTTTGGTCTTTCTGCTGGACCTGTAACTGGTAAACTCGGTACTGGTACTGACTGGTACCACTGGAACCTTCAAGAGTCTGCAGAAAAACTCAAACAAATAATACCATTCTGAAAAGAAAATTTCCTGTGTACGACAGCAGATTAGTTTATGATGACCCCTGAACCTGGTTCTTGTTCTGTTCTGAGAAAAATCAACTGCCAATATGTCTTCTAACAGCTCCAAAGCATCTCCCATGGTACAAGTCTGAATGTGTGAATAGA
>JZKD02S1967095.1:48302-60790 GCA_000966675.3 Picea glauca
TTGTGTATTGGATTACAAATTTGGTACACTAAAAGTAAGCATATTAGCTTCGTTACAATGATTTATGAGAGTAATTTTCTTTCAATGTTTGGACTTGCACATTATGCAAAGTGATACCCATTCATTTTTGTTAAATTCTTTTATTTCAATCTAGATTCTAAGAATGTAATTTAAGATGACATCAATA
Source organism: Picea glauca (assembly GCA_000966675.3). NCBI lineage: Eukaryota > Viridiplantae > Streptophyta > Pinopsida > Pinales > Pinaceae > Picea > Picea glauca. The sequence continues at coordinate 48,490 of JZKD02S1967095.1, forward strand.
ACATTATATAAGTTGACTTTGTTAAAACAAATTGATTATTTTTCTTAATTAAAGTGATATATTTTGGTTAAAAGAAGTTAATTTTTTTCTTAATTCCAGTTATTTAATATATGTGTCATCTTACATCCAAAGAAATCATGAGGCCAAAGACACTATAAACCACAACTTTTAGATGTAACTCATGATTTTTCCATACTACATCATGGATTCCATTTATTTCAAGAATGATTATGATGATGCCCAATTACAACCTATTCTATATCATATTTAAAACACATTAATATGCTATGTGCTACGAAAACATAACTATTCAAATCAAATGCATTTGTCATTATGCCATGAGAAGACATCATCATTATGATAGTAAACCAATTCTCAAATAAGATAATTCATATTGCAATATATTCCAATTCTTGAGAAATTTCAAGATACTTCTTCCCATTTTGAAAATAGTATTGACAAGCTATTAGTAAAAGTGACACCAACCGATTCAACTAACACTCAAAGCTATATTTATGATTCTTTTTCCTATTGTCAATAACCCTTACATAAAGTTTTATCTTCATTGCTAAATGTTTGCTATTGCCAATAACCATTACATAAAGTTTTCTCTTTATTGCTAAATGACCATAGCATTACTTTTTCTCATTTCAAGAAAATGAAATATACTTATATATCTAATTATATGCTAGAAAGAGAGAAGGAAGAGAAAACAAGGTTTGCTCAAAAAAAGAACAAGGAAGGATCAACCAGACATATTTCTCCTGCAGGAAACAAAATGTGTAGGAGAGGAGGCTTCATCCACTCTTCAAAAATGTTGGAAGTAGGCCCCACAGGTACTTGTGGACTCTAGAGGGACATCAGGTGGCTTAGCCATACTCTGGAATCCAAACACAGTTATTTTGAATGACTTATTCACCTCCAATCGGACCATTACTACGTCCTTTTGCCTCATAGGCTCAATCAAATAAGGATACATTACAAATATCTATGGTCCTTCACGACCAGGAGACAAGGAAGCCTTCCTTCACCACTTGGGTTGGATAGCCGAACATATTGGACCCCATCGATGGATCCTTGGAGGGGACTTTAATATGATCACAGTTCTGGAGGAAAAAAAGGGAGGCACTCGCATCTTGGGAAATGATAGTGAGCTTTTCAAGCACACCATCGATATTCTGGAACTCATTGATGCTAGCACGGACAATGGGCCCTTCACTTGGTCCAACAGACGCTCTGGGGAGTAGCACGTATCTAGCAGACTGGACCGCTTCCTCATCTCAGAAGCCATAATGTTGGATAATCTAGCTTGGAATGCCACAGTCATTGACACTCCAGGTTCGGACCACTAGCCGATACAACTGACCCTCAACATTGGGGGCACCCTAGGTAGAAATCCTTTTCGCTTTTAAAAATTCTGGCTAACACACCCAAACTTTCAAACAAATATTCAGCAATGGTGGAAAGAGACAATAATACAAATAGGCACCCCGATGTACATATTTCAACAGAGGCTCAAAAACCTCAAGATTCAACTCAAATCTTAGAACAATACCACCTTCGGCAACATCATGCAAGCACAGGCAAGTCTCAACCACAAAATGTAGACCCTCCAGTAGTAGTTTCGCTCTCAAGGACTGATGGATTCCCTAAAGGAGCAGGAACTAAATCTAGGCCACCAGATTGCAGAAAGACGGAAGCAGGAAGAGATAATCTGGCGACAAAAATCCTGCATCCAATGGCTAAAAGAGGGGGGGAAAATACCAAATTATTCCACAAATCCATGATTCATAACAGGCATACCAACTGCATCACCCATCTAGTCTTGGAACAAGGGACCGAAATACAACACCATGCAGATATAGAAAAAGAGATGCTCACCTACTACAAAAATCTTCTGGCAGAACCCCTAATTGACAGGAGGCACGCCATCGATACAATCTTCAGAAACATCCCCAAGGCGGTAACCAAAGAGTAGAACAACACACTCATGAGACCAATCACTCAGGAGGAGGTCGATCAATCTCTCAGGGATACCCCACAGGGAAAAGCTCCTGGACCAGATGGTTTCACCTCAGATTTATTTCACCACTGTTGGAGCATTATTCGAAAAGATGTCTGGGAAATCATAGAAGACTCTAGATGTTCCAGGTAGGTTCTTCAAGCCCTCAAAGTGACCTTTCTTACCCTCATACCCAAAGAAAACAACAACACCTCCCCCTCGCACTTTAGTCCTATCGCCCTCTGCAACATCATCTACAAGCTCCTCATTCAAATCATTGCAACTCGACTCAAACCTATCCTCATGTTCCTCATCGGAGCAGTATGGCTATGTTGAAGGCAAACAAATTTTGGATACTGCCATTCTGGCACATGAAATTATCCACTCACTACACTCAACAAAAACTATTGAATTTGAGTGTCATCCTGGCACAAAAATTATCCACACTACATGAAATTATCCACTCACTACACTTAATAATATTTGGGATGATGCAATTGATATTATTATTGAATTTGATATGCCAAATGTTCAGTTCTTAGGAATATCAGTCTTGGGAGACTCTTCCTTTTAAGATATTCAACAACAACGAAACAATATCAAAGGATTAATTCAAAATTTAGATAAATGGGACCCGTAAGCAATTAATTGATTTTTTGTTAACCTGTCGACTTGCATAAAAGTTATTAATAACTTATGTTCTAGATTACAAGGGTAGGTCAACACTATTGTAGGCAAAGTTTTCCATTGCGAGATGTTTCTATATAAATCAATGCCTCCATTCATTTCCCAAGTGTTGAAGAATCTTACTCAATGGAAATATTACATTGAGGAGACTGAGAAATAATAGCAGCGAATCAAGAAATAAAATATGATCCAGGTGGATATCGGTGGCCACCCACCTATTCCATTGGCTTGAAAAACAATTTTCCACCTTGGTAGTTTTTCGACAATTTTTCGGGTTCCGAACTTCTGGGTCCGTTTTGAGGCCCTAAATGACATTTTTTGGGGATTGGGCCAATTGAAAATTGTTCTTCTCAGTTATACCTTTCCAATGGGCTATCATGTGCAAAAGTTACAACCACGGGAAGTTGATGTACTAACTTACCCAAATAGGGCCCACATGACTTTTGGTGCTTCATCTCCTAGGGTTAGGTTTTTGGATGTCTAGGGTTTTTGGCATTCCTTTTTATTGTAAAAATACCTTCAGAGCCTCATTATAACCATATTCTTGCGAATGAGTTCAACTGTCACATCTCTTCTAAGAGATAAGCCGCCACCATTCCAACAAGCTTGTTTTCTACTGCATTTTACAGTTTCAACTTATTTCCTTATTGAATAGGAAACCAGTTTTATTGTATCTATGTTATTTTGTGTTAAGCATCTTTTAATAATCTGTATTCATTTTGTTCTACTCATAAAATCCAGATCAAAATCTTTGATATTGTAACTGATTTCCTTTTTAGGAATTTCTTTATCGTTATTTTCCAAAAACTTCGATTTTTATTTTAAAAGTGAACTCTATTTATAGGATTTTTGTATTCACAATAGTGGGTTGGAAACTTTGGAAAGAAGGATATGTCCACTATTATAAAATCCTTAATTTAGAGATTTTAAGACCTAGAAGTGGCAATGATTATATGGTGTTTCACTTGTTTTGGTACTACTATTCAAGGATAATGAAATATTGATTTTGCATATTATTCTTCTATTAGATTTATTTATGAATGGAAGTTTATATTCTCAATTTCTACATTGTTGTTAGAATTTTTGAGAAATCCATATGTTATTTCATTTTTAACTGAACTTGATGTGAATGATCATAAATTTAACATGAGTATGCACATTGACAACTTTTGGTAACTATTTATTGAATTTTTTGTTGATATCCATTAGCTTTAACTATTTTTTTGACTATAAGAACTATTTATGAAGTCCAACAACCCATCTCTATTTCATGTTTAAGTTATATTACTAAATGTGAGTATACATATTGGTATTTTCTTAGTAACTATTTACTAAGTTAAAACTAAAATGTATTTACTTTAATTGTTATGAAGTTTCCTAAACTATTTATGTAGATTGGTAGCTTACCTTTTATCTCATATTCATTATAAGTTTTCTTCTTGGTCCTAACTAGAATATCACGAGTTACTTTTGTATCCCAATTAGGATAATGTAACTATAGGATATAGTTAGATTAGTTCTTTCCTTTTTTGCATAATAACTTAGAAGAGATTTAATGGAAGTATCCTTTTGAGGAGAAAATATTCTTAGTCGAAATCAAGACCACATATCGATGAGGATCGCTATCCCAAACAAGTATAGTCCTAATTCAGGACTTGATCGGGGGAGTTCTCTACATTGATTGCTAGGAGTTTTTTCGGGAATCAGCATGAAGGTGCAAATAGTTCTTGAGATTTCAACCCCCTGAAAATGTTGTTTAGGCCCTCAAAATTTCTCTGCAAGTTTATGAACTTCCAAATCCTGAAAATATTCATAGAAATTGATTGGTTTACTGTTGTAGCGATGCCTAAAATACGTTGAATTTATTTTCAAATTGTTCAGCAGTGTTGTAGCATCCTGTTAACTTGAATTCCACATGTCATCAACAATTTTCCTCCATCGTCCATCGGACATCAAGTATCAACCATCCTAGTTACCTTATGACGAACTAACTCCATTGAAAAGTTGTCAAAACTTGAAATTCCATCGAACTACAAACTCTTTTGACCTCCAAACTTCATCGGACTTTGTACCCCATTGGACTCCATTGGACTCCAAACTCTTTCAAGATCCAAACTCCTTTGAGATCCAAACTACATTAGACTCTGAACTCTTTCGATCTCTCAAATCCATCCGAATCTGAACTCTTTCAGGATCCGAACTCCTTTGAGTTTCGAACTCCATCAGAATTCGAAATCCATTGGGTTATGAACTCTTTCAAGTTTTGAACTCCATCATGCTCAAAACTCCATCAGGTACTGAACTCTTTCAAGCATCAGAGTTTCCTTTGTAACTTTTGTTCAAGCTTCTCGAATTCCAAACCCTGATGAACTTAAGATTTCTTCCCAAAACTGCGTTGGATCTGTACCATTGATCTTCAATATCAAAGTGATTTTGGTCATCAATTTGTAGAACTATAATAATTTTGTCGAGGTCCCCTAATCTTACAAATGAATCTCAATTGTGTATCTTTAATGTCTAAATTATATGGGTCATTGATTCATCATACTCTTCCACCACCATTAAAGCACCAAATTCGACCTTATGGGTCGGATTTAATTCTGCATTCTAGAGAGTGATGTCATTGTCCATCTCCTCAACAGTTCTAGGGGTAATTGAAATTGAATTGTTCATAATTTTTTTGGGATTTCCCTCTAGTTTCACGATTTTTCCCCAAATATGTCACTGGTGAAACTCTACAATAATGAATTTCTACTAAATTTGTAATTCTCTTGGCCCTTACAAGCTCAATGTTTAACTTTAAACTTTGATACGAATCTATAACGTCCCTGACTATTAAATTCAACAATCTAAAATTTTCTTTTTCTGATACCATTAAATTAAAAACATGCAATCGAATCAAAATGTCCATGCATACAACAACAATTCCAATAAACATGAATGTAGGTAATTAAACATACACATAACAACATGTAATTTCTCAAAAACACAGAGTGTATGCACAACAATATAAACCCATAAATAAAACATTGAACATAGATAAAACATTCATCTTTTAAATCAAATGTACAATCAAATACAGAGAATGGGCATTACACCTAACCATAGAATTTCTACTCCAAATATCAACAACAAGTGTCCCCCAAGATGGGGCTAGGAATCCACAAGAAAGGATGTATTCTAAGAGTGTCCATTATCCACTTACAACAAGCTAGTTTCCTACATCCATCCCAATCCATTGTTTCTCTTCCCCACAACCCGCACAACCCAACGAATGGAATCCCCTTCTCTACTACACATTTCCTCAGGATATCCCCCTTCACTCTATGGTTCTAGCATAGTTTGGCTAGGAACCTCTCTTGTTGGGAACTCTAGGAAACTAGAGCTACAACTAAAAACTCTCAGCAGACAAAAAAAAAAAATATATATATATATATATATATATATATATATATATATATATATATATATATCTCAAATCTCTACACAACAAAACTCACTCTATAGGCCTAACAACCTACTTCTTCATGCAATTTACAACTCCCACAAGCTGACCATGAAACCCACTATGACTATCTTCCAATTTTAACACTCGACTCCCTCTTTTTGTCCCAAAATATTCTTGTAAAAACTCTCTTATTTTCCCTATGAATTTATTTTCCCCCTAAGCTAGTTGACTCTCACTCTCCCCAATGTTGATTGTACATTATCCCAATAACTAGAGGATGTGACTCCTCACACCCGCCCTCTTACATGTATTCAATGATTGGGTTGTCATACACTCAAGGGGAAAATTAGAAGGTTCGCTAAAAACAATAATTTTAAGAATGTTTTTTCTTTGGGGATTTAAGGCACATGAAAAAAAACAATTTGGACCCCTCATCTCTTGTGGAAAACTCAACCTCCCATGACTATATCCATGTCCATCTGTTGCCATCATCACATTTTATTTTATTATATTTTATACACAATGTTTACATATTACATCGTTTGGCCCATGACCATATATCATATTTACATTACATATTGCTAATCCATGGATTAAAAATGGGGATGTTACAAAAATTGAGATTTGTCTCCAAAATATTCTAACATTCTGTTGCATCTTAAAGACGTGAATTTAGACATGAAGGAATTAAATGGAGGCCGCAATGAGATGGATGTTGTGCCACCCTTTATCTTCATCTTCTATTGCCAACAATTAGTGGGCATAGGCCTTCGCAATGTACAAAACATCAAAGTATTGAAATCACCTTTCCCATATCTGTTGATCTCTATATGAAGGGTTGTGGATTTTCCTTTTATATATTTACATTAATGCATCTTTAGTTGAGAAGAAACCTACTCTATAAATATTTTGTGAGAATAGAGCTCTTCTTATTTTATTTGTGTGAGAATAGAGCTCTTCTTCTTTGTTATTCAGATGTTCAAAATTGTGAAGAAAATATGTTTTTTTGTGAATTTCTTTCATTAGGATTCTTAAAAACAATTATCGAGTACATATCGTTATCCTTCAGGTTGCATATACTATTGGTTTAGTCATCGAATTCGTATGAGAGTAGGTTACATTTCATTGTATCCACATAACATTTTCATCCATTATGGAACTTTCTCACATTTGAATATTTGAGGTGTGAAGCAGAATTCAAAAGTTCAATTTTGGTTCATGGTTTGCTATCATGTTGTAGATTAATAAAAATGGGCGTATTGGCAACTAATTTTAAAAAGTTTATTGTATAATGGTGGAACAATTAAACTTCTTAATTTGAAGGGAAGCAATGTTAATTACAAATGTATGAGAGATCATTTTCATGGTATTGATGTGTATGAGCTTGAAATATTGTATACAATATACCTATAAATATAGATAGCTCTTTGTATACAATATAAGTATAGGTGGCTCCTTGTAAGTGGATGACTATTGATTGTGCATTACTCATTATTCCATAATGGTCAGTTGTGTATTAGCGGTTGTGTATTAGCTCTAATGGTTGCTAAATAATATAGGTAGTTGGTTGTAATTATATGAGCATTTATTGTGCATTACTCACTAGCATTGCATGATGGAAGTATAATATGATGGAAACATAACATAATTTTGGTTTGTGTAAAAAATATTTGTAAATTTTAATTTTACAACATTTTCGAATTGAATATCATAAATATATATTGTGAATGTTGTTACTAGATATTATATTTTGTGAACTTTCATATTATTTTTTTGGTTGAGAGTGAAAGAAAGAATAATCACCAATGAAATAGTAAACTTTGTTACTATTGGTATAGAAGTATTTGTAGACTTTTCTTAGTGAATCTTGTGTTTAAAGTGTAAGTCATTAGATTAAAGTAAATTTTTAATGCATGATGACTACCCAAAAAAAATGCAGAGTAGATGCAAAAGAGTTGATATATATATAAATTCTAATGTTTGCTTGGAAAATGTGAGCCAAAAAACCGGGTTATTTTACTTTGGACTAATAGTAAGGGGCTTAAAAAATGTCAACATAAGAATCTAGATAAAAAAAAAATTATTATTGTGGTTGGATAAATTCTTGGTGATGGAATCAAAATGCAAAAATCTTCTATACCCTTTTATGGGGATGAGAGATCATTTAATTAGGGAATTTGTTTAAATATTTCCTTATCATCAATATTTTCTACAAGAAGGTTCAAGTACTTAGGGTTTTCATTATTCCTAATGACTATGGGATCAATGAATGGAGGTGGTTAATAGCCAAAGTTGAAAACAAAATCAAGCTACAGTGCAATAGGTGGTTGTTTAGAGATGGGAGACTAATTTTGGTTAACACAATACTAGAAGCAATTATAGTGTTTTGACATTCCTTGTCATTTATTACAAAAGGGGTACTGAAGAATATTAGAAGGATTACTTTTAGATTTCTATGAACAACAGAATGGAAAGTGATTTCATTACATTGGTTAAGTGGTAGTCCATAGAATAGCCCAAAGAAGTTAGTGGATGGGCTTCCAAAAACATCCATCACTTTGTGTGGACGTTCCTATCCAATAAAGAGTTGTGGATTTAGGTAATAGTTCAAATATATATAGAACCTTATTAGATTGGTTTAGGAATCCAAATAAATATTCACACAATGCTTCTTGGATTTGAACCTGAATGGATTAGATTAGGAAGGAAATGGTCTTGGATTTACCCCTAGTTGGCAATGGGCTTGCATGGAAATTGTAGATTGAGAAGAGTGTGAGGATAGGAGAGTGTGGGGATGCTTTTAGGTTGCTTAGAAACCTAGTTTCTACCCTTCATGAGAAATGCATTTATATTTGAAACCAAGAGTGAAAAATCTTAGTTCATCTTGGTTTGGAAGGAAAGAGAAGCATTGAATGGAAAGGTTGTATGATTAAACTTAAGTGCAATCAGATTAGAATAAAAGAGGAAGATGTTGTAGTATGGACCAAAACCCCAAATCTAGGTTTCTATACTCCCAAATTAGGATATCAAGCTATATGTTTGGTGAGGAGAGACTTGAAAACATTCAATCATGGTGGAAGCCACTATAGAAGATCAAGTTTCTTATGGAAGTAAATATCCATGTGGTTGTCCATTATAAACAAGGCCCTTCCCTAGAAATTATTTCAAAGGATGAACATGCAAGGACCTAGTAGGTGTGTGTTGTGCAAAGGAAATGAGGAAACTAAAAGTCATTTACTAATTTATTGTGAATCTACAAAGCATGTATAGGTTGAAATGGATAATTTCTCATGTTTCAAAGAAAGGTTGAAGGGAGATACAATGGAAAACTAACTCAAAAAGTGGATCTCAAAGTCACAAATGAAAGATCTCTTATAATCATAGTCTAGAATGTCTAACTTGCAAGGAATGATGCAAGGGTTTTTGAAGGAAAATCAATTCCACATTTTCAATGTACCATACAGAGCAAGGTTATTTTTGGAAATTATAGGTCCCACTCTAATCCTTTTATCCATAGACAAATTGACCTAGCTCCCATTAACAACTTTGGGGTTAGGGTTTTTTGGATGGAGGAATTCAAGGCTCCCCTTCAAGATGTGGAGCTAGAGGGCTTCTCTATTTGAATGATAATCATTATATTAGATTCAAAGTAGGACAATGAACAGGGACAATTTTTTTTGCTGAATTGTTTACTTTGAAGTTGTTATTAATGATTGCTACAAAAAAAATTGTTACCATATTCAAATTTTTAATGATTCTATGATGATTGTAAAATGTTTGAATAAAGAAAACACTAAGCTAAACCTATTTTTAACACCCATATTTGAGGGAGTAAAACCTTTTCAAGTTGTTTTTATTTCTTTTTTTAGCATGCACCCAGAAAATAACTAAAAAGCAAATAACCTATTGTTAGATATTAGTACTAGTATAGTGCAAAGGATAACCATATTCAGAATTTTTCCACACATTTTCATGTTTAACAAATCTAGTGTTTTTTTAAACTTTCAAGATGATGATATTGATGTTTACTTTTTTCACATCTTTCTAATACTTAATGACAACTTTTAATTATGGCAATGTATACCTATTTAAATATGCAAGTGGGATTTTTTGGTTATGTTGGTGTAATATGTAGGGAATCCAAATTTTATTTAAAACCCATTTTTGAAAATTTCTTCACTTTTTCTTCTAAACAAATTTACTATTTAAAAAAATGTTTTTATTTTTCTAACAGAATTAGAATTTAAAAAAATATTATTTAATTCAATGTTGTTCCTATTATACATTTTTGCAAGTTCTATGCAAACAATTTTAAAATCTGTTTTTAAATTAACAAAATTTACAATAATAATAACATATACAACTATAATAATAATAACATCTCAATCTAATCAGATGAGATGTGAACAAAACAACAATATTTTTCATATCTAACGAATCTGTATTGAAAACTTATTTTGTTGTCCAACACAATATCATCGAAAAACAAGATGACACTCAAAAGAAAACACGTTAACAGACTGTGAGGAAAGAAAGCTGACTTGACCTTCAACAATAACACTACGGATGGGAGGACTCTTCCCCTCAAAGCAGAAAGCCTCAAAATTTCGTTAGGCTGTTAATGCTATTTTCATTGAGAACTTGTCTGCCAGCCCGTTGCGTCTGGGTCGATGAAACTCGGGCTCACATACTGCTTGATCTCATCATCTTTCAGTTGCCTCGCCCACTTCACTCTCCCAGACTTATCACTCCCTGGCCCGGAACACTCGTATTCACTGAAGAATGCACTCCCTTCTTTCTCCTGCAATTTCTCCTCCGGATTCCAGTTCTGCCAACCCTCTGGATTGATGCAGGCATCCATCTGCGTGTAAGCGAATACAACTCTGGCGAATGGTTGCCATGGGCGCCCCAAATATGCATAATTGCTCTGCCCATTACCAGTAATATCACACCTGCATGGCGGCCATCACTCGTTGAGTAGTGAGATTAAGGAAGGAAACAAATCCCATTCCATTGACAATATTGTGATAATACCTGAGAAACACAAAGCCGGTTGAAGAATCCTCAGATTTACGTTTGTGTGCGGTGACGAATCCTTTAGACTTGCAGTGAATGCGACAGTTTTCTAACAATGCCGTTGCATCTCCAAAGATGAAGTCGACGCTGCCTTCGATATAGCAATCTTTCAAGTAGTGCTTTCCACGGTGTAGATACGCAGTGTCCTAAACATGATCAAACCAACCTATTTTTATTGCAGTGTCATATATTTGAAAATATGGAAAGAGTGTAAGGTTCTCTGCTTTTTATGCCACTTTATACTGTGGCTTGGATAATTTAGTAAAAATATTCATGATTTCACCCTGCGTTAAAAGTTTTAGGGTTTTCAAATTGACCCATGACCTAGGAAAAACATAAAACTTCCAACATTTTTGGATTCTCCAAATAACCAATGACTTGGGAAACACCTGAAAAAGTTCAAAAATTCATTTTACAACGTGCGCTGAGATCAGCACCCATGCTTACTCCCCAGCTTTGAAATGCAAAATAATCTAAGACCATTAAGTATCTCTAGCTCTTGATCTGAAATACATGACAGTTCAAAGTAATTTAGGTACCTGTCAGGGCTCTGGGCTATACAGGCAGGGGCTGATAATTGAACTCAAACCTGGCTGCAGAGTATGATTAAATAGGATCTTTGATTTGCTCATGATTTCGTCATAATTCAAATGTTTTGGGTCTTCAAATCTAAGCATAACTTCAGAAAAAACCTAAAACGCATGCACTCTATCCAACCATAAGAACATATATCAAACACCCATGTTGACTTCTTAGCTCTGGAATATCAAAATAAGTCATAACCATTGAGATACATGTCAAGATTTAACTCTGAAATGAAAAATAAGTAACTAATTATAACCATCTTCGACTTATTTACAATTAAATCATAACTATTGAATAATTGTGTTATTAACATAAATGCATTAATTACTTCATTATTGAGTAACTTGCATTGCTATCAGTTCAAACCCCACGTTGGATTTGGCCCATACTTACCTCAAACCCCACATTCTAATGGCCCCATGATTACCTCGAAGTGCCAAACTTAAGATACAAGTCTCTTCATTAGCATAATATGAGTTTACTAGAAGTTCCAAACTTTATAT
>JZKD02S1967106.1:67913-78455 GCA_000966675.3 Picea glauca
CCAAAAATAATTTTTGAAAACGATAGAGAAGTCTAGAGAAACTACAGAGATTATTCTCAGAGAAATATTAATTTCAAAATAGCAGAGAAGTAGTAATCCTTCAAAATAGCGGAGAAATATTTTTTCCGTTCAAAACTACAGAGAAATATTATTCCCTTTCAAAACCGCAGAGAGATATTATTCATGTTCAAAACCGCAGAGAAATAATTTAATTTGTTCTAATAATATATATATAATAACAATATATTATATTATAATATATAATATACTATAATAACAATTTTCTAAATTCGAATGTTTATTTTTGTGTAAAGCATACATAACACAAGCTATAAATACTATAGCAAAGGCCATGCATAGTACAAGTTACAAATTCTATTCCACATGGGCTACCGATAGTACAAGGTGACCAACACCTAAGGTTGCATGCTCACAACTTACAAGTCACTAAGATTCTTTGAAATATTCTCATTTATTTTAATACTTTCTCAGTATGAGTTTAATTATCAATCTAAATGGAATGGTTATGTATATAAATCTCCATGCAATTAAAAGTATTTGTTTTGGTTAACTTGAATTAATCTAGATAGAATATTCAAAGTTTATCATAGCTATTTAAAAAAACTTTGAAAAGAAGATTCATAACAAAATAGTCCAACATGTAACATGTGCATTGAAAAACACAATAGATACTTAAATATTTATTTATATTGGTTGTTAATTCTCCCCAAAACACCAATGTTGAAAAAGTTAAGCATTTACATTGAAAAGCAATATAAGTAATCACATCTCCATTTTATAAGTAGCTTTTAAAGATGCTCATTTTACCAATAAATTACCATCCATATTTTTAAAAGATTTCACAAATTTAGTTTAATATATTTTATTATGTACATTTAGTTTTATTAGTTTTATTTTATTATGGATTCAATAATATATTGACTCATTCAAATTTTTTAATTGTGAAAGTTAAGATTATTATCTATCATATATCTAATAATAATTGTTGATACTATATAGTAATATTAAATAATATATTTTCTTATAATTTTTTATTAATATGAAAAGGCGATGTTATGCATTTACATTAATTAGTTTATTAAATTAGTAGATACGGGTCACTTAATAGTTGTTTTGAATGGAATTTTTTTTTTTCGATTATAATTAATCAATTTTTTTATTTAAATTTGAATATGAGAGTGAGTTGAATTGAAATTTTTTTTTCTTTTAAATTTAATTATAATTAATAAATATTTTTTAATTAAATTTGAAATCAATTTAAATTGTGAAAATATATTTTATAAAACTGGGATAGTTTTTCCTTATTATTTTTTATTAATCTTTTTAAAATTAATTATTAGCTTTGTAATATTTATAATATTTAGTTTAAATTTTTTTATTTTTATTAATATAATTTATTGACTCCTTTTGAAATTAATTAACGGTTTTGTTACATTTAATTTAAAATTTTCATTACGATGTTTTATTTAAAATAATCCTTGTCTTTCTATTCACAACAAAAAGTTGCTCAATTTTACTTGATGAGTAGTCCGTGTGTGTCTGTCATATCCACGATCATGGATGTTCAGTCTCTTCCCAACATAACCCCATACGCTAAATAGTATAATTTAAAAAAAACACAAAAATATAATGTGTGTCATTTTAATTACACTATTGTATAAGAATATATAATGACTTGTTATGTTTAACGAGTCAACCAACCAATAAGTATGCCAAAAAAAATGAATAAAATATAATGTCTGTCATTTTAATTACACTATTGTATAAGAATATATAATGACTTGTTATGTTTAACGAGTCAACCAACCAATAAGTATGCCAAAAAAAAAATGAATAATTCTAATTAGATATTATTGTATAAAAATGTACATTGACTTGTTATTTCCAAGTTAATCAATGTGTTAAAAGTAAAAAAATGAATAATTCCAAAGAGATATTATTGTATAACAATGTACATTGACTTGTTATTTCCACGTCAATCAATGTGTTAAAAGTATGAATATGTGGTTTTAGATATGTTGAAATTTAAAACTTAGATTTTTAATCAACCAAATCTATTTATACTATATATAATTTATGTCAATTGAGATTACCAAAATTATAATAAAAAGTATTAAATATGAAAAAAACTTGTTATTTCCGAGTCAATCAATGTGTTAAAAGTATGAATATGTGGTTTTAGATATGTTGAAATTTAAAACTTAGATTTTTAATCAACCAAATCTATTTATACTATAGTATAATTTATGTCAATTGAGATTACCAAAATTATAATAAAAAGTATTAAATATGAAAAAAAATATGTTTGATTTTAATAATTAAATATTTAAGATTTAATATACAATTATGATTATATATTAACTTATAATCCATCATTCACACGTTTCAAGTCTTCAATTTATTTATTTATTGTTATAGTTATTATGTAAAATTATTCAAGAATTTGAATTCTCTATTATTTTTTAGTAGTTTTCGATGATGATGATGATGATGATGATGATGATGATGATGATGATGATGATTAGCGTTCACTAAGACTACCAAATTGGCGTATCAGACCTTAAGAGGATAAGGGATTACAAGAGAAAATTATTTTCATCTTCAACCTTGAACTTAGTGTCACAAATGTGACACACTCTTTATGGCGTTTTAGGAATTGACCAATTCCCAACTTCACTATGGAGCTTGTGAGAATTTGTTCTTATCTTTTAGCAGTGTTTATTTTTTTCTTTACACTTGTCAAAACAGAGAGATAATTTTGATCTTCTAGATTAGGGTTGATTATATCCTTATAATACATTAATTTTCTTTTTTCTTCTAACTCTTTATCACACCACATTTTCTTCTTAAATTTTTATTTGATGATAATTTTATACATTAGGTATCTAATCATCATTTGCAATTTTTAATATCATTTTTATAAATGTTTAATTTACTTCTTCAAATTAACATAAATGTATAATAAAACTTTTAAATTGTATACTAAGTATGAAGTTTTCATTTATTTGTTTAGATTACATATTAATTTTTATTTTAATCTATCATTTATAGGTCTTTATATCACTTCACAAATCTTTCATTTATTTTTATTTTACAGACATTTAAATTATCTACTTAGTATGAAGTCTTCAATGTACTTTTGCAAATATTCAATTTTTTTTATTTTGATTATACATGTAATTTCTAATCTAATCTACTATTTACAAGTTTACAATTTTTTTATTTCACATTGCAAATTTTTAACTTATTTTTTCAATAAAATATCCAGTATAGAAGGTGGGAGGGGGGGCATTAATAGGAAAATATAATATATTTTCCTATTAATGCCCCCCTCCCACCCTTTATAGAGGGGGGCATTAATATGAAAATATAATATATTTTCCTATTAATACCCCTCCTCTATAGAGGGTGGGAGGGAGTAGGGGGTTCACCCTCCCACCCTCTATAGAGGGTGGGAGGGGGGGCATTAATAGGAAAATATAATATATTTTCCTATTAATGCCCCCCGTATATATAAAGACACTTACTATTTACAAGTTTTTATTTCACGTTGTAAATTTTTAACTTATTTTTTCAATAAAATATATATTGTATATAGACACTTAATCCAATAACCTCTAAGTCTACATACCACTTCTACAAGTCTTTGACTTACTCAATAACCATATGCAAAGAACATTCAATTCTTTAATTTATTTTATATAATGTAACATCTAATAGAGACACTAACCATCTTTTATATAATGTAACATCTAATGGAGACACTAACCATCTGCAAAGAACATCCAATTCTTTAATTTATTGTATATGATGTAACATCTAATGGAGACACTAGAATTATCCACTAACTATGGAGTACCCATACAAAATTTTCAAGTCTTCATTTTATTTAATCATCATGTGGAGTGAACTCTCACTTTGTGTAGGGACACCCTTTTTGATAAATCAAATAATAAAATTCAATAATAAATTCATTAAAGCATATAACCAAGTATTATATCACAGATTAAATTTCTAAATATAATAAATCAAATAATAAAATTCAATAATAAATTCATTAAAGCATATAACCAAGTATTATATCACAGATTAAATTTCTAAATATAATTGTGCCAGATTCAATAATAAATTCATTAAAGCATATAACCAAGTATTATATCACGGATTAAATTTCTAAATATAATTGTGCCAAAAACTTTTCAAACAATTTTTTTAATAATAAAAAGTGGTGGATTTTAACAATTTTTTTAATAAGAAAATGTGGTGGATTTTATAGATTGAGAGGGATTATTGGAACTTCTTGTTGGTTTGATATGAAGATAAAACATTTATTCTAAAATTGAAACCATGTTAAATCGGTGTTCTTTTGTGGTCTCCATTCCCTACTATGCAAGTTCATTATTCTTTAATTGGGCAGTGGTGGGGATTCCTTCTTGACATTAAGCAATGGAAATTTTCCATAATGATAACCAATGCTCTTTCATAGGGGCTGCACATGTGTCAACCCTCGACAAGATCTGCATCATCCATCATTTTACTGTGAATGACCAGATTCTTAGTGCAGGGATTTTATTTTGGTGAGGGTTTGTTGGGGAGAATGGTTTCTATGGGATCTCATTTGTCATATCAACCCACATCTATTGGTCTAGAATTTTTTGGGGGTCACTTATTGTTGTGTCATTTATGTCACTTGAATGAGCAAAAGAATTTCACTTGCAAGTCTAGTTGGGCCTACTAGATAGGACAGAGGTTAGTGTATGAAACAAATGATTCAATCACATGAAATAAACAAACGACTAATATAACAAAAACTAAAGAAATAAAACTAAAATGCATGAGGAAATTAGAACCAAAATTAATCAAATAAATGACCAATATTCATGCCACCAATGGAGAAGTATATTAGTCCAATATTCATGCCACCAATGGAGAAGTATATTAGTGGGAAAACACTACAGAGAAAGGAGGACTTATGGATCCCCTCTTCCTCCTTGGGAAGGCTCTTGAATCCCCTATGTGAGATCTCTTCTTACAAATGGTAAACTAGAAAGAAAATGGTGAATAAATCCAAGCTTATTCCCTCAAGAAATGAGGGGAATAGCTTAATGAGATGGTGCTAGTATGCTCCAAGAAGAAAATAGGTTTATTGTAGGAGAATAGAGGTAGCATAACAATACAATGAGATTCTTGAATTCATAGTGCACCCATGGCCTCTTTTTATAGAAAATATTTGAGGCAATATCCAACCGGTCTTTAGTGTGAACAAGGGGCCATTTAGGGCACCCTTAGGTCTTTGACCAGCCCTCAATTCGGATTTAGCTCAGATTTGAGTGTCAAATCAAGTTGGGAGATGGTCCATAAGTTGGTGAGGGGCCGACAAGAACCATAAATGCGTCGTTCACAAGTGTGTGCGGATTTTCTCATATACAGTCGTGCATCGGGTGCATGTGCGTTTTTCTGTCTTTTTTGGCCTAAGCACATGTGCACGCTTCCTTTAGTGTTTCACCGCATGTCAATTTTTTGACCAGCTGTATAGTTTGTGCCTTTTGGAAATGCATTTTTGGGGCTGCAGGTGAACTAATAGGTGTTTGGAGATGTTGTATTCCTATAACCATTTGCGGACGAAATTTCAGTGATAACAGATGTCCCCTGATGTGTGAGGTTAGGAGCATACATATAGCTGAAATACATCAATGTTTAGTATACTGAGAGTACCATTGTAATGAAGAGTGTTGATAGGAACTGCAAGAGAGATTTGTCGAAGGGAGAGGGGAAACTGTGGGACCCAAACCTTTCTCTAGGTGGGGGGAAATAAAAGTTGTATACAAACGAGGTGGGCATGCCCCATGCTCGTGTCATGTAACTCAAAAATGGAAGACAATAACTGAAGTTGTATGTTGATGTAGATAACTGCAGCACCCTCCGGGGTGGTTTGATAATGACAGATGACAATTATGATGGTGAACATACTCTGAAAAGAGGCAAGGACATCAGTAAGAAGTGTCAATGACTCATAGGCATTGATGGCCTAGTGAATTCAGAGGTCTTCGTCTAGTATAAAAAAAACTGCAATAGTTGCATAGTAAGACCCACCGTAACACAAGATTGTGTTGAAGTCGAATTCTATGGGGGTCAATGATAGCAGAGAGAAATGATGGTTCTCTCTGTGTCATCTAAGACGCCTCATTGTAAAGGTAATGACAGTCAAGATATTGTTTCCCTTCTGGAAGCTTTGTTGATGTCGACAGAAAGGGAGACACGACTCCAAGAAGTAAAAGGGCTTCATGAAATCTACTGGATAAGATCAGGAACTGATAAGGAACATGGACGAAGTCAAGATGCAGTGAGACTCAAGAAGGCCCTTGGTTGGGGATATGTGTGAAGGATAATTGGAAGTAACCGTGAAACTGGATCTAGCGTCAAGGGGACGACTAGACGTGGTTTAACTTGTGCCAGAGGCATGACAAACTGGACAAACTTAGAGATCAGGGGTACAGGGAGTGCGGGATACTCGGGGTTTATGGACTATGTCAACAGGAGTAGATAGTGAATGCCCCAACTAAGGGAGACATGGATTGCTTTTCCAGAAAAATAAGGGCGCCAAGGGGCGACAACAAAAGGCTAAGTAAATGTTGGAAACAAAGGATTTTGTACAATTTCCAAATTAATAAAGAATAATTTGGGATGAGTGTACAGATACAAAAATGGGTGCCCCGGTGCAAGATGTCTTGGCCTATGAGGGCGCAAGTTGCGTGGAGAACTAGTGGAGGATGGGGGGCCCATGGGTGGGCTTCTATATCAGGTAGATGAATGGAGGACAACTCACAGATGGGCAAACTAATGGTGGATGAAATGGAGGGTTAATGATATTGCAGAGGCACAGTCAAACTAAAACCATGATGAGATAACCTGGGAGTCCATTGGGAAAGCTAGCAAAATGAGGAGAATGAGTATGTGTCCGATTCTCAGAAATGTGTAAGACTATTGGGACTCCCATCCCTAGGGGGTGAAAACAACATTAGTGTCAAAGTGCCAAGGGGGACTATGAATGGGAAAACACATGTGGGGAAGATTGCTACTGGGTGATAGTACCGAAATGTAGCAGAGGTGATAGTATTGCAGAGCCCGATGTGAGGATCCTACAACAAAATGTCGGAGGGTGTGACTGGGAGATGCAATTTATATTCAAAGGGAATGATTACATGCCAGTGTCGATCATATACTTGAAGCGGTTGCATTGGTTCGTGATGACCAAGTACCTGTGCACATTAAAACCGAATACTCGACATGAAAAATATATGAAGATAAAGAACGTATAAAAACTATTTTATAATTTTGAATATATGCGTACCTAGACGTGATGCGATAAAAATGCTTCCCTCGCAGAGATTTCTAGGCAGAGGGCCACTGAAAATATATTTGTTTGAAAATATATCCAACACATAAAGATTTCTTCCCTCGCGGAGATTTCTAGGCAGAGGGCCACTGAAATTGTTTTCTGAAACATCAAGAACTTGAAGATCAGAATGTGTACCCAAATTCGGTGGCAACCACCCAGTAAGCTTGTTACTGAAGAGATTCAAGTTGGTCAGGTCCCCAAGCATTTCTAGTTGTGCAGGGACATATCCCATGAGGTTGTTCTCCCACAAAGCCAAGGTTTCCAAATGGGTCAGATTTGCAATTGTTTCAGGAATAGTTCCATTCAGCCGATTTCTTGAAAAGTCCAAAGATCGTATGCTTCTCAGCTTCTCAATAATATGCAGGATTTGTCCAGAGAACTGGTTTCCCCATAGATATAGGTCCGTCATCTTGGAAAATCTCATCAAACTGGTGGGAATGTTGCCCAAGAGATGATTCTTAGAGAGATCCAAGCTTTCCAGCTCCATCAAATTGCCCAGAAAAGGACGAATTGATCCACTCATCAGATTATTTCTGATCCACGGTGTCTCCAGGTTCGGTAACATGCCGAAGCTTGGAGGAATATCTCCAGAAAATTTGTTAGACCCCAAATTCAAATGAATCAACTCACACAGTTCAGGGATGTTATGCGACAAGATTTTGACGAACAAGTTCTCTGACAAATCTAGCATGTGTAAATTCTTGCAAGCCAACAAGCCATAGGGAAATGGACCTTGGAAATCGTTCGATTGCAATATCAAGTCTGTGAGATTTTGAAGGCCACATATAGTAGGAGTCAACTTTCCTGCAATGGAAGTGTTGGAGAGATTAACTTTAGTGATGACATTGAATCCGATATTACAAAATACTCCATTCCAACCACGGGGGTTTTGATCAGACGAATTCCATTTGCTCAAAACATTATGTTTGTCAATCCAATCCATATATTTTATGTGCAGGAGTATTTTTCCTTCGTCAAATATGGCATTGCAGGGAAGAAGAAGTAACAAGAGACTGAGGAAGAGCAGACTGAGAAGATACTGAGGAAGAGGAAGATAAGAGTTTTGAGAAATTTGGATTCGGAAGATTCGATCCGGCATAAGCGAGCCTCGGTGTTTTGGTTTGGCTTGGATTCCCTTACATATATATCAACAATAGGAGTGAAATTCTCTGCAAAAAAAAATTACTTATCAAAATAAATTCAGAAAAATTGGAGTGGGTTTTTGGCTGGCAAACATTATTGTATCACAAGGACACGGTCTGATTTGGCTATTGGCATACCTGGCACACTTAAAAACAACCATATGTCACCTTGATCTACACCCATCTGTGCAGCCAGGGGAATCGTTGCAAGACTCTCATTACACCCTCAAAGATATTTCTGGGATTGTTAAAGATTTATTATTATGATTTTTACTACGGGATTTCAGATTCTGCTTCTATGTTTCATAAAAAGGTGAAGCCCTTTGTTAGGTAGACAGAGTCCAACATTGGGTAGTGAGCTGAAAATCTAGCTTTGTTGGTTGTGGTAATTTTTACCTATCTCCCATTCAAATCCAACTTTACTATGTTGAATCCAATACCAAAAATAATACCAACGCTACTTTACTATGTTGAATCCAATGCCAGAAACAATACCAACACTACTTTACTATGTTGAATCCAATGCGAGAAATAATACGAATGCAATTTTCGCTAATCAACCTAGTTAATGATTGAGCAGAGATATGGTGCGGATAAGAGATCATGACTTGGACTAACTGAGAGCTGAGCTTATCTGGCACACCACGACCGAACAATTTGCAATGGTTCTCTTTGTGGAGAATGAATGTGTAAACCAAATATTGGACCCACCAGGTGGTTGTACCATTTGACTATATCTCATAATTCGTTCGCCACTCCAATAGCAGGGTGCCTTTGTTCAGCTCTGATGAATTCTCTCTTTGGCAACCCCTGCCGCTACCACTTACCGGGAGTCGTTACAATCAATGTTGATGGCATTCAATAACCAAGTGAGAAGGGATGACAGTTAGGCCATCAATGAACTCCTATGAATATTAACAACGATTGCTAATGTTTGCTCTGCTTTCCTATGTTTCCTTCTATCGTGGGTGCTGCATATTTCGATTTTAATTAAACACCCACATGAATGTTCTGCAAGAGTAAGAAATCCATCTAGGGATTCCTAGGTCCAACATCATTAATGTTATAGGTTTGCGAAAGGATTTTGAGCTACTAGCTACTAGTATTGGGTACGTTACAAAATGGTATGAGATCTACTAGTTACAACACTAGGGTTGTATAGGTCAAAAGTCAAATATATATGAAAAAATCGCACTTGTGTGATAAGTGTTTGATGAAATTTCTCCATGAGAATAATTGGGAAAAATAGTGTTTGAAGTTTGCAAAAGTTGAATTGAGTATTGCAATTACCCAATTAGAAGGATGTTAGGGTATTTGGGTAGCTTATGGAGGCACAAAGGGAGAAATAACTGAATTTCAAAGTTAGCATTGTGAAAATTTTGGAAAATGTAGTTTGTAGATTAAGTGTTCTACAAAATGTTCATGAGAAGAAAGGACTGTATAGAGCCATAAATATCACTTTAGAATCCCAATTTGGGTATGGGTGTAGTCATTGGAAGGATAATTCATGAGGGAATAATTTTGATGGCTCAGACCTTGGAGAATTTCTTTAGAATTCTTCAAAACCTCATAAGAAGAAGAGACATGTAACCTTAATTTGATAAAATCGATGAAGTGCATACTTACTAGCATTTGAAAGAATATGCTACAGTCTTGGAATTGAGATGTATCTAACATTTTATTAGTATGAACACTTTTTTCAAATTCAAAGTTACATCAAGGATAATTAAAGAAAAAAATTGAAGAATAGTGCTAAAGAGGAGACTTGCAAGATAGACAAGGACCTAACATCCAAGAAAAAGTTAGAGTCCTGAATATCATCAAAGAAGAGATAGAGTATAATGAGCATGAAGAGATAATGAAGTTGTTAAGCCCTAATATTGGCTCATTACCCCTTAATTGGGGAATATTAGATTAGTAATGTTATTTTATTTATGTCGGCTTTAGGCCATTAGTTGTAATTATACCTCCTAGTCTCCT
>JZKD02S1967106.1:83100-129209 GCA_000966675.3 Picea glauca
GGGCATGTTAAGCCCTAATATTGGCTCACTACCCCTTAATTGGGGCATATTAGATTAGTAATGTTATTTTATTTATGTCGGCTTTAGGCCATTAGTTGTAATTATACCTCCTAGTTTCCTATATATACCAAGGAGACATTCTCATTTTGAATCATCTTGTACTTGAACATTTAAGTGGGGTAAAAGGAGGTTGCCCCCTCGAAGAGGCTTATTATCTGAAATTCTCTCTCTTTTAAGGCGTTGAGTACTTTTTCTGAGGATTTTCTATGCTATATTGATATTTGGTTCTTAACAGAAGTCATTAGAGTTAGTTGAAACTATAAGGAGTTTGAAGATAGAGGTGCAGCGTTGATAATGAGAGGATGTTGAAAGCTCAAGAGCGGCAAAATCAATTGAACACTCAACTACTCCAAATATTAAAGCATTTGCAAAAGTAAATGAAGAATGGGTCAGGCTCAAGGTATGAGGAAGAATGTAATATCCATTCAAGAAGAGAAAACCATGGAATATTTTGACACTCAAGAAGTGCTACTAGAACTCAAAGGCATCATTACTCACTAGCACATTCAAGAAGGGATCCATATGCATTCGAAGAGTCAGAAAGTAGCCCAAAAGTGTTTCCATATGGACATCAAAGTTGCATGGAGATCTTAGGAAGACCAAGCCACCGATTTTTGATGTGAAAACAAGATGGGAGAGGATATTGAAGCTTGGTTGTTGTGAATAAGGAAGTACTTTCAACTGCATAACTACTCATCCAATTGGGAAATATGAAGAAGATGTAGTAATTTGCTTAAGTTGGGAAATATGAATATGGAAGAATATGAAAAGAGGTTTCTAGAGCTACCGAGGTATGTTAGCTATATTAAAGATGAGAAGGAAAATATACAAATATTAGTGAATGGGTTGCCTATATTTTACAAAGGTAAAATTCAATTTGATGAATCTAAGACTCTTGAAGAGATGATCAAGAAGGCTAAATACTTGTACAACCATATCAAAGGTAGAGTAGGTTTCCAAAAGTCTTGGAGAGAGATAAGAAAAAAGACAATCAAGATCAAAGGAAGAATTGATTTCAACCTCCTTTCTTCATGAACAACCCTAATACATATCAACAGAGTGAGCCAACTCAGAGTTGATCTAAGATGGAAAAATCCTTGGGAAAAAGGGCAAGGTGGCCAATAAAATGTTGGGAATGTGAAGGAACCCATTTGTACACAGATTTCCCTCAAAATGTGGATTAAAGATATAAATAATAATCAAATTAAGGTGGATAGTCAAAGATGGAAGTAAGGAGATAGAAATGTGGGTAAAGGAGCAAAAATGAGATTAGCAAAATGATTTAGACTTAATTTATTTGATATTAAAAATTATAAAGTGAATTCTTTTTAAATTAGTTGAGATTAATAATAAAATATAGTTAAGATTGATAATAAAATAAAAATTATTAAAAAGATACCATAATAATCAAATTAAGGTGGAAAGTCAAAGCTAGAAGTGGAAGTAAAAATGTTGAGAAAGGAGAGGAAATGATAAAACAATACAAATAATAATAAATTTAAACCATAATAATATAAAATAATATAAATTTAAAGGAGATTAATAAAATGAAAGTTTTAAAATTTAGTTAAGATTGATAATTAAATTAAGGAAAAGGGACGAAGCTAGAAGTAAGGAGAAGATAATCTTGATAATATGAAAAAAAAAAAAAAACTAAAATTATTAATGATGAAAGGAAGAGATTAAGGAGACGTAGATGGAAAAATAACACTGAGGACTAGGGTCAAAGCTAGAAGTAAGGAGATAAAAACATTGGTAAAAGATAAATTTAAAACTAAGACATAAGACCAGGAAAGGGTAAAAGAGTGGGGGGAAGAGAGGTCACATAGAGGGACTAAGGGAAATAACGAAAAGAAACAAAAAGATCACGGAAGACTTAATTAAGGAGGAAAAAGTGGGGGAAAAGGATCCAAGAAAAAGCGAAAAGGACATCTACATAGAGGAAGTCTGATGATCTAGGTGATGAATGGTGGGCTTCCACAATTCGCTAAGTTTGTAGCCATATTTGCGACTAAAATTATTTGGGTATTTTTGAATTTCAAGAGCTTCCCGAATGAGGTGAGACGAGTAATGAGGGTTGGAGGATAAATTTTTAGTTTGGTCGAAACAAATTAGGTGTTTGGGTAGTATCAATTATATGCTCTTTCAAACGGGCTTTGAAGGATCTCTGAGTTTGACCTATGTAGGATTTAGCACAAGAGAAAGAAATTTGGTAAACTCCTTGTCCCAACAAGGGTCAGATTTGTCCTTAGCAGATCTAAAAAGTTGTTTAAGCATTTTGTATGGTTTGAACACTATTTTGATATTAGATTCTTAGCCAAAAGTTTGGAGATATGATCAATTGTGCCTTGTATATTGGGGAGAGAGATTAGAGCCAGAGGTGGAGTAGAGAATGAGAAATTTTTTGGTTTCGTATTGTTGGTTGAGCGGAAGGCATGGCGAATTTCAGAAATGGAGTAACCATTGGATAATAGGGCTTTGGTTAGGTGGGATTTTTCCTTCTCAAGGAAGTGAGGGTCAGAGATGTGAAAGGTTCTAGTAACCAAGGTTTTTAGGACCGTTGATTTTTTTGCAGGATGGTGGTGGGATATGGCATGAAGGTACTTGCCGGTATGAGTCTTCTTTTTGTAAACTTGGTGGGAGAGGGAGCCATCCGGACGACGGGAGATGCAGATTTCCATAGTGAATTGGATGTGTGGGGAACAACTATTGATATGGTTGAGGAACGAGGTCAAATTGGAGTGGCCATGAGACGATATGAGAAAAGTGTCATCCACAAATCTAAACCAACACTTAGGTTGGAGGGGAAAGCTGCTTAATGCTAGATTTTCAAAATGTTCCATAAAAATATTGACAACCACGAGGGATAAGGATGACCCCATGGTTGTACCTTCAGTTTGTTCATAACAAATTCCTTTGAAGGTGAAGAAGGTGGAAGAGAGTCATATTTCAATAAGGTGGAGGGTTTCAGGGTCGACCAGTGTGGTGATCAAGGCTAGGGCTTCCGAAATTAGAATTTTAGTGAAAAGAGAAACAACGTCAAAGCTCACCAAGAGGTCTTGATCACTAAGGTAAAGATTTTGAGTTTTTTGAATGAAATCTACAGAGTCTTTAATAAAGGAGGAGGTTTTCATGATGTGTGCTTGGAGCTTGTCAGCAAGAAAATGAGCGAGGGCATGAGTTGGGAATCCTATGGCACTAGCAATAGGTCTAAGTGGTACGTCTTTCTTATGGATTTTGGGTTGTCCATAGATCCTTGGGGGTTGGGGGTTGTGAGGAATGATATGTTTTTGGATGTTGGATTCCAGGGAAGAAGACTTAATGACTTTGGTGACCAAGTTAGTGATGGTGTGAATAGGGTTTTTGGAAAACTGTTTATAAGGCGAGAAGGAGAGAACGTCAAACAGTTTTCCTTTATCAGCGTTGAGGATGATATTTTTTTTTTTTTTTAACTTTACATAAAACCTACAACATTTAACCCAATTACAATATTATCTATAAATACTATTTTTTTTTTTTTATATAATTACGGAAACAAATTATATTAAATTTTATCAATAATCTTTTTTATATAAACATGGGAATTTTTAAATTTTTTTATCAATATATTTGTTTTTATCTAATTTAAAGTCTCTACAACTTTGGGTGGATTCACTTGGGTTTAAATAAAAAATCTTTAGTTAAATTAGTTTGTTCACATTATATTTATTTTCAAAGTTTCGAAGATTACAGCTCTGCACGTGCAACGACTCTTTATTTTCAAGTAACGTCAGGTCTCCACAATTATACAACTTCACGTGCAACGAATTTCAGGGAGACGCCGGTCGGCACGAAGCGGGAAGAAAAATTTCAACCATGGCAAACCAGACAGCCATAGATCCAGATCCGTTTCCTCATACAGGAACTGTCTCCTAAACGTTACCATTGAATAGGAGCTGGTGACCCTCGCATCGTTAAACATAACAGTGCACCTGACAGTTCCACTGCTCACCTTTATCTGACTGTATTGTCTTCTTTCCGCTGATAGTAAGTCGTTTATTGACCATCTTTCGCTTGATAGTTTCTTGGAACGGTTTTATTTTCACATATTAACTATTGTCATGACCAGAGACTCATTTGTCCTTTAGCATTTTACCCTACAGTCACTGGTCTGATCCCTGTTTTCCCTATCTCCCTGTCGGCCACTTGATCTATGATCAGCTCTATAGACACTATTAAGCTGTCGCCTTGACCGGAGTTCCTTCTGTCTTTATCATATTAACCCTACAGCCACGGGTCTGGCTCAGGTCGCACCTTTTCCTTCCTGAGTATTACCACACACAGAACTCAACTGGAGGACTCACTACGGTCTGCGAGCTCCCCGTTTTAGACTTTACCTGAGCTACTCTGACAGACTTTTTCCCCGTGTAGCTACCGTCAAGTTTTTAGAAGTGAACTGCTTACGGGTGGTCCTGTATTTGTCCTCTTGCCCAGTTAGTGCGCAAGAACTGTCTTTCTCTTTCTGTCACGGACTCCTAGTTCTCCTTTTCCCACTAACTCGATCCGGCTGTCCTGTCTTTTTCGAGGGTCCTACTATGACTTTAAAATGGATGCTCTGATGAATCCGTCAGATGAACAGATCTGGGAACAAGTAGGCTTTTTTGATAAGGTGGACTCATACACAAAACGACAGTCATCTATTTTAAATTTTCCTCCTGCACCTTCTGCTCCCGCCGAGACTCCCTCTGCACCTAGCCCCCACCCACTGAATAGAGCCGGTGTTCCCTCAGCCCCTGACAGAACACATCCTGTTCCTTCTCCAGGACTGAACAATATAAATGTCTCCACGCCCACTGTTAGAGTGCAACACAGACGAAAGGTGTGGAAAGCGTCCAAAACTACAAAGCGCTTAGAGTTGGGTGACGGTGTTGGCCTTGAGGATCTTTGTAAAATGGCTACTTGCGCACTGGTGGGATGCGTCTCATACAAGAGTTTAAGCAGACAGCCTTTGGAGGAATGGATTCAGGAAACGTGGTTACCTCTTTTAGGTTATGCACCGGAGGTTCTTCAGCTTAAAAAAGGGTGGCTCTGTTTCATCTGTAAGTCTCCGGCTGATGCATCTCTGTTACTATCCTCCTTCTGGACTTATGGGGGAAGCAGCATTATGCTGAAGAGATGGAGATTGGCCTTCAACCCCGACACGGACTTCTTCCAGCTACGACATCTCTGGGTCGTTCTCCCGGGATTACCATTACATCTCTGGAACGAAGGATCTTTAAGAGGGATTGGAAATACACTAGGCAAGTTTATTTCTCTTGATACACAGTCTCAAAAGAGTCCATCGAGGAAGATGGGCAAGATTCTGGTTGAAATAGATATTTCTGCAGGATTGCCGGAAAAACTGGATATAGTTTGGCGTGGAAGAACTCATCGACAGACATTAGACTACCTCGGGCTCCCGTTCCGATGTAACTTATGTCGAGAAACGGGTCACCTTCGTCATTCTTGCCCTGGTAAGTTTTCTAATGACTGTATTGAAGAGGATGAGCTCCACTTGAATCCACCGGACTACACTGAAGCTGACCCTTCCCTGGCTTACCTGGATTCAAACCCTGCTCCAAACTCCTTCATTCTGGATAAGGATAATCCGCTTTCCAACCTCAGGCATCTCTGCCCGTCCTTTTTCCATACACTCTCTGCATCTGATAAAGAAGTTATCTCTAGGTTCTGTTGGCTCTCCAACTCCCCTGGTGAAGTATCTCCTCCTCTCCAATCCGATCCACCCTCTACTCTTGATCCAACTATACATACCTCATGCTGCCCGACACAAAACACTAAACAAAACTCTCTCACACCTGATTCCTCTGCCGACCCCTCTATCCCCCTTCCTACATCTTTTGAAGCCTCACAAGAGATCCCTGGTTATAGTCAACTGGAAGAGGAAGAAAGTGCTCTCCTAGACGCACTAAGACCCCCTTCGCCCTCTGCACTACTACTGAGTTCTACTACTCCTCTTCCTATTTATCGTGGCAAAGAGGTGATTTCCGAGACAACTGAAGCTGGCACTTCAAACACCAAACAAGGGGACTCCAAAGCCTTTGCCTGGTCGCGAGGATTAGCTACTGAAATTTCCCCTCTACAAACCCGCAATTCCAGGAAGAAAAAGGAGGTTCAAAGCACCCAGCAACCTGACACATTGTTGCCCATTCTGGATGGAAAGGCCCTTAGAGCTATGAAGGCCTTGGCACGATCAAAGTAATGATCGTGCTCTCACTAAACATTAGAGGGATAGGAGGCTCCCTAAAGACTGCCTCCTTCAGAAGATTGTTGGCGCGTACGAAACCTGACCTTATTTTCCTTCAAGAGACCCTATCTTCCGACATTAAAGCTAGAGATTTTGTTTTTCAGTTTTGTCCTTCTTGGTTCACAGCAGTGGTGAGTTCCTTAGGTACGTCCGGAGGTCTGCTGGTGGCCTGGGACCCTAGCCTCATTGAACTGAAACCCTCTCTGTCGTGTGGGGGCTTACTATTGCGGGGATTCTGTTTAGCCACAAACAGGGAGCTGGCCCTGCTCAACATTTATGGTCCTTGCTCGGATAAATTGCTCTTCTGGTCTCAGCTAGCTGATAGCGGTCTCCTCTCACTAAAAAATTTCATCGTAGGAGGTGACCTGAATCTCATCTTTGAGGCCGATGAATCTTGGGGAGGTGCTCACCGACCAGAACCTTTTGGAGCCCGCTTCAAAGAGATTTTTGCCAAAAATAATCTCATGGACATTCGACCGAAAGTACTTTCTCCTACTTGGCGAAATGGGAGGACAGGTCTGAATGCGATTGCAAGGAGGCTGGACCGGTTTTTTGTGGCTGCGGATTTATTGGCTTCTATTGGACAATCTCAATCATGGGTTGAATGCCCCTTCTTCTCTGACCACGCACAGGTTTATCTTCAATTGAGGCTCACCGAGCTTCCCAAACCTTCCCCGTTCAAGTTTAATCACTCCTGGCTCTCAATGGCTGATTACACTGATCTTGTACATGAGACTTGGAAGGACCAACTATTCTTATCCGATGTCAATCCTCAGACTCGTCTTATTTGGAAATTAAAGGTACTCAAAACAAAAACCAAACAATGGTACCACTTGAAACAGCAGAAAGATCAGGCCGTTTTGCTCTCGCTGGAGGCGGAAATCACAACACTCACCAACAGATCCGATAATTTATCCTGGACGGTGGAAGATTCAGAATGCTTAAATCGGCTAGAAGCCAATAGAGCCTCTATTTTAAGGGCCGAGGAAATTGCATGGAGGCTCCGAAGCCGGGAAACCTGGCTTAAATGTGGGGATTCAAACACAAAATACTTTCACAAGGTCGCAAGCCACAATAGACATAAAAAGATGATCTGGCATATCAACAACGGTGGATTAGATTTTCAGGGGCAGGAAGCCATTAAAGCAGAGGCCGTCTCATATTATAAAAAACAGTTTCAAGCAACGAGCATGCACAACCTCCAGGATAAGGGGTCTACCGCTAGTCTCTTTCCTCGATTGGTTTCCAGGGATGAAGCTGATACACTTTTTAAGCCTGTCACTCTAACAGAGATTAAAGATATTCTATTACATTTTAAATCTGAGCGAAGCCCAGGGCCAAACGGCTGGACTTCTGAATTTTTTTGTTACTTTTTTGAGCTAATTGGAGAAGAGCTTCTTCAAATGGTGGAGGACACCCGTCTAAATGGGAAGATTGCTGGAGGTATAAATTCAACATTCCTGGTCTTGATCCCGAAAGATAGCAGCCCTATCTCCTTCAACGACTTCCGTCCCATATCACTGTGCAACCTGATTTACAAGATTATCTCCAAAGTTATCTCCAACAGAATAAAACCCTTACTTGAAAAAAGTATCTCTGCGGAACAACTGGGATTCTTGAAGGGAAGAAGAATCCATGATGCGATTGGAGCAGCCCATGAATGCCTACACAATATAAAACAGAAAAATCTAAAGGCTTTAATCTCGAAACTAGACCTCAAAAAAGCCTTCGACTGCATTGATTGGGATTTTTTGAGGCTAGTCCTCCATGCAGTGGGTTTTGGGGAATTGTTCATCAACTGGATCTTATCTTGTGTTACAAGCGCAAATTTAGCTGTGTTAATTAATGGGGATCCTACTCAATTCTTCAAAAGCGAGAGAGGACTCCGCTAGGGATGTCCACTATCCCCCTATCTTTTCATCCTGATAATGGAAGGACTCAACATTCTTCTCTCAAAAAGCTTCTCAGAGCACCAAATTTCTGGAATTAAGGTATCTAAAATTGTTAAGATTGTCCATCTGATGTTTGTAGATGATGTACTTCTTATGTCCAATGCAGATCCTGTGGAATGGCAATTTATACTAGAAGTGCTACAGGGCTTCTGCTCGGTTTCAGGGCTATCCATTAACCTCTCTAAATCATCTGTTCACTACTAGGGTATTTCTAATACCGAACGTCATCTACTCCAAGCCACTATCCCTCTCACCTTTAAGAATTTGAGTGAAGGCTTCACCTACTTGGGTTTCCATATGAAGCTAGGAGCTACATCCCATGGAGACTGGCGTTGGCTGGTGGCCACCTTTGAAAGAAAGATCGGCTTCTGGTGTAACAAATGGCTGTCAATGGGTGGACGGCTGATCCTGATTCAATCGGTTCTCCAGAGCCTGGCAGTTTACTGGATGTTTCTAGTGCGGATCCCTTCTAAGATACTCACTTCATTGCGTAGATTAGCTTTTAATTTTCTGTGGGGTGGTAATACTGAGAAAAAACGTATACATCTTTGTAATTGGCAGGCCCTATCAAAATCAAAAAGGGAAGGCGGATGGGGCCTTAAAAACCTCTTCACTTTCAATGGGGCGCTCCTCGCCGGTTCCTTCTGGAGAGCTGTCTCCACTGGCAGTATTTGGAATAAAATTATTAGTGATAAATATCTTCATTCCAAGTCGCTCCTACACTGGTTACACAAACCTTCTTTCCAATTGAAGAGGGCCTCCCCTTTCTGGAAAGGACTGGTGGCTTCATCTCCAGTCATTCTACATTGGCTTTGCTGGAAGCCTGGTGATGGATCGGAAGTTCTTATAGGCAGGGATTTAATTCTTGGATTGGGGGACCGCTCCATCCTTTCTCCTTCGATGAGACTCCTCCTCCAGGCAAAAAATATAACTAATCTTGCTCAGATTAGATTATTAACAGGTGAAATGACTCTGCCAGACTGTTGGATGACTGACAGCGATCTCTCTCTGAGAGAACTGATCGCTTCTGAATGGATTGGATTCGTCACAGCACTTAAAAGGGCCGACATTTCTCTGAGGGCCGAGCCGGATCTCTTGTTGTGGGCTGGCGGTGATGAATCCGGGTTGATCACGGTAAAAAACTTATATTTAGCGCTTCAGAAACAACACTTTTCTGTCCCTGTATTACCGTGGATCCACAAGCTTTGGAAGTTGCATTTGCCTCTCAAACTTAAACTCTTTTCCTGGCTGATCGGCAATGACAAGCTTCTCACCTAGGAAGCATTGCAAAGGAGAGGCTGGGTGGGGCCGAGCATCTGTCCACTCTACAAGCACGCGCCCGAGGACCTGAGTCATATATTGATGTACTGCCCATTTTCAAAGGAGGTCTGGCACCGTATTACCAATCATTTTGCTCTCAGTCTATCCTGGCGCGGCTCCTCTATCACAGAAAGCTTCCCATTTTGGTTCTCTCTTCAATCGGCCCCTCCTAGCCTGATAGTCCACTTCAGCTGACATATCTGGCTTGAAAGAAATCGCTCAATATTTGAGGATGCCCAGCCTTCACGGTCAAAGGTTTTACACAAGATTATGGCCAATTTCAACTGGCAGTCGACCACAATCAGAAGCTTCCCGCATCATAAATTGAATCTTGATTCGACGGAGGGGCACACAATAGCATTTTTTGATGGAGCGGCGCGGACAAATGGCACATGTTGCGGAGCTGAAGGCTTCTTCAAAACTCACAAGTCTAGAATCACTTACTGGTTCATCAATGGTGGAGCCGACACAAATACAAAAGCAGAGCTTCTGGGTTTATGGGCCATGCTCACACTTGCTGCTCTTTGGACTATCGATGACCTCCACGTCCAGGGTGACTCGAAAGTCATTATTGATTGGATCTCAAATAAATGCAAGCTAAACTCCATCCATTTGGAAGGCTGGATACAAAAAACGAGAGACCTTACACAACGCTTCTCCAATCTCAACTTTCAGCACGTTTCTCGCTCCTATAATAGGGTTGTAGATGCACTCTCTAAGAGAGCACTAACCGAAGTGATAGGGAGGCTCTCGGTCTATCACTGTGATAGAGGGATCGAGAGCCCCATTACCTCTCTAAATATTTTCGAATGAAGCGGCCTGCCCACTTATCTTCAACACTGAAATCTGGTCCAGGATTCGATCATGGTTGTCGATAGGGAGTCTTCACCTTTAGTTATGTTTTCCCTCAGTCTATGCATGGAAAGCTAACTCTATTATTTGCTGTAATTGTCTGTATGGGCCAACAATGCGAGAGCATTTTGAACAAAACTGAATACAGTCCCCCTATTGTAAATGAATTTATTTGATATAATAAATTCGAGATAATTTTTTTTGGAAAGAAAAAAAACGAATTTCAGGGAAAGTTTGCGAAAAATTCTCCGATATAGAAAGTTCATTCAACAAAAAACAGCTTCTAGATAATTCAACTGCGCTCCGATATATAGAATATAAAAATAAGTGGCCCAAGTTGAACAACTCTAAGCTTATATAGAATATAAACATGAGTGGTTCAGGTTGAATAAGGCTAAGTTTCTTATTGCTTCCTCCACTGATTGATTTAAGAGAGGTTGAGCTAAATATCAAGAAGCTTGGCCTAATTATTGAAAAATTATCAAATTAATAAATGTATAATATTAAATTTGATATTCCTACTAATTTTAAATTAAATTTTTAAAGACAATGAAATTATTAATAAGATGATATTATCAATTTTGGTTAGTATAATCAAATTTATTTTTTAAAATTACAAACTTAAAAAAATAAATATTTATTACTTAGAAAAACCATAATAATTTTAATATTTTCATTTTCACCACATTCAATTATAAAAATACAATTTAAAGAATATTTATTTAATTTACTTTTTATTTTATTTTATTGTGTAATAAACTTTCCTAATATCCATCCAAAACCTAATATCTTATTAATCATAACTATTAATCCTTTACATAAAACATAGGACATTGAACCTATTACAATGCTATTTTATATCCATAAAAAAAAATTAACTTTATTTTTAATATAAATATGAAAAAAGTAATTTTTTATTACAATATTTATTTTCATTTAAATATATTTAGAATAGCCAGATGCTTAATTAAAAAAATAACAATGATAAAAAAATATAATAATAATTAAAATAAAATAATAGATAAATGGATTTGGGTTTAACATGAATCTACCCTGATTTAAATTCTAGATATCACGACACACGCATACTACGACTGCACTCAGGTGCCTTACAGAGCATAGCAGCTCTCTGCCAAGGTTTACTCAGAACCATCCTACTTTTTGTTTCAATTTTATTCCCTCCAAAGACTATGTCACTCTTTTCATGCTAATCATTTAATTTCCTAAATGAAAACAATAAAATCTTGAACTATTTTCGATGTGCAAGGGGAACATTCTACTGGGGGCGACCATTCAGATACCAATAACTTGAAAGACTTAATTTTATCATATTATGATTTAAGATATATTTTAATGTTTTAATGGATTTTTTTTAATGGATTTTTTAATACGATAAATGTTTTAATGGATTTTTTTTATTTAAGGGCTTGAAAGGGATAAGCTTTAATTTAATCAAAGGAGTTCATTAAAAGTTTAATAAGGGGGAGACATAGTGGAGCGGGTATGATTATTGAAAAAAAAATTGTGTACGTGAAGGTGAATAAGGATAAGGAGATGAAGACATAGTGGAGGGGTATGATTATTGCAAAAAACAATTTATTTGCATGAAGGTGAATAAGGAGATGGAGAATAAAGGGAGAATAAAGAATTAAGGATAAGGATAAGGATAAGGATAAGGATAAGGATAAGGAAGGGAGAATAGTGGAGGAGGTATGATTATTGCAAAAAACAAATTATGTGTATGAAGGTGAATAAGGATAAGGAGATGGAGAATGAAGGGAGAATAAAAGAACTAAGGATAAGAATAAGGATAAGGATGATGAGAATGAAGGGAGAATAAAAGAATAAAGAAGGGGAATCGCACGAAAGAAGAAATTGAAGTGGAGAGAAAGAAGAAGACGAAGGAGGAGGAAGAAAAAGAGGATTAGAGGAAAAGATGGAAAGTCCAACTTTGCATATTTGAAGAGAAGACATAGAGTAAAGGTTCGATGAAGAAGACCCAAATCCATCAAGCTCTGTTAGGTAGAATTGGAAAAAAATGAGAAAAGAGAAGGAGATAATATAAGAAGAAAAACATGAGATAAAGAAGAGAATACTTATAAAGTTTGAAAAAGAAGGTTTGAATAATAAAAAGGTGAAACTAATATAATATAGATGTGTATAATGCTCTTGAGTATTGTACCACCAAGACAAGTGGGCATGTAAATGTTGAAAATAAGTAAACTCATTGAGAAAATAAAAATGTAAAATTTATAAATTCATATAAGCCTCTAAACTTTAGATTTTATAAAAATGTAAATGAGGTGTATGTGTGTGGGAAAATCAAAATTTTGTTGATATGCTATATGGAGGGGGTGGTTCACATATATGTATAAAATTAATTTTATTTTATTTAGTTTAGATATAATATTATTTTTCCTTAATTCAAGTTGTTATTGTTATTTATGTTTATATAAATTATAATTTTTGTTTTTTTACATTTTATATAAATAAATAAATATTTTAATGTAAATTTTATATTAAAGTTTTAGTTTCCCCTAAGAGATATTGGACAAACTAATACCATAATTGTTGGAAATATAACTGAGAGGGGGTGAATCAATTATGTATATAAGCTTGAAACTTTTCCTGTTATTTTCTGATTCTTTCTAGATTATTATTTAATGTGTTGCCAATAACTTAACATGCATAGATATACAATGATCAATCACATAGAATACACAGAGACACCGATTTTCCTGGGGAAACCCATACAGGGTGAAAACCTCTTCTTCTTAGGATGTCAATCAAGCTCCAACTTTCATGTACATCATAGTCTTTGAGCTCCAAATCAAATATGATGCCACAACCTCTGATAGCAAACTACAAATTGCAGAGACTACCAACTCTCAAATTTCTCTAGCACCAACTCCCAGGTTTCTCTAGCACCAACTCCCAGAATATCTTCTAGCACCAACTAGAATTTAGAGGACTGAAATCCTCCCTACCACCCTGATTGAATCTTACAAAACTTTACTTACTTGATTTGTCTCTGATATGGTCTCTTACGGCTCCATGTCTCCTCTTCCTTCTTCAGCTTCTATACTCTGTTTCGCTTCTTGATGCAGGAGCATCACCAACAACAAGCGAGCGCGGGGCAAGCGCCAACGTATTTTGGCACATGATGAATTGTTTGAAATGTTTTAAAGTTTGATACGCCAAACATAAATGAAACAATTAAGAAAAGGGCGTACTTGTAGATTGTAATCAGACCTTGAGCGTCCCACTCTTATCTGAAGGACTAAGAGGCATTTATGCTAGTAAATGTAAGTAGGTAGCTTTAAATTCTTAGATTAGACAGTTTTAGGAGCTGGAGGGAAAACGGATATAGACACCCTCACTTGTATCATTGTAACATTAGCAGCATGATCAATAGAGCATAGAGAAGAAGAAGCAGAAAGTTGTGTAGAAGAACCCATGTACAAAAGTTCTGAGATTAATATATGAAGCTTTGATTCAGACTCATGGTGTTCAAATACTTTCTGTGTATGCATGATTGAATGCTCATGATGGTTTTACTCTTTCTGGTATACATTTTCTTTTATGCCATGTATGTATGATTTCGTGTTAAGCATTCGAAGTCTACGAGAGTAAAGAATGAGTTTCAATTGTTTCTCTGTTTGATCAAGAGTTTTCCTGCAAGGAGTTCAGTGAAATTGTCCACAAGGTGTGTGTTGACAGAAGTCAGAGTTTGTCTCTACAAGCTTAGTAGGGATAACATTGTTCTCATTCTCGCAGAAGTGCAAGTTAAGTACAGGAGCCGTGCAAGGTGTGTGCAGGCTGAGTAGATTGTCAGAGTTTGCAACCTGAGGGAAGAATTGAAGGACTGTTGCTGCAAAAAGAGTGCACAGAGTCTAAGACTTCAAATACTTGGAGTGTATTTGAAGAAGTGCCGCAAGGAGTGCGCGTAGGAATTTTCCCCAAAGAACTTGAGGATTTTTCAATCATGCTCAGAAGGGATAAGATCTTCAAAGTTGTCGAAGAAAACATCATAAGGTTTAGTACCTTGAAGCGTTCAAAGGGGATTTGTTGCAAATTTACTTGCAGGCAGATAAGTTCTAGCGAAGGAATACTGTGTTCGCTTCGCAAGAGTCGTCAAGGAGGCATTAGACGGTCAGAATTCTCCATGGAGAATTCAAAAAGTCCCTAGATCCGTCGGATCATCCAAAAGAGCAGGGGAGTTATGGTTTAAAACCTTTGCATCAAGGTTCGCGAGGTCACGAAAGGCGAAGTCCCAAAATAGTGAGAGAATCTGAGTCGTTCATTGGAAGGAGGACACATGTCGTGAGATCCTCTCTATCAGGGATTCAGACATCGGGGTTCAGAGAAGGAAGTCCTTCGACTTCATGAGTGGCGAAGTTGCGAGAAGATCGGGACCGTCCATTCAAAGAGAACACGAGGACCATTGGATCAGGAACCCCATCGCCTATCACGTGTTCGGGGGTTCGGAGGTTGAAAGGGTTTGTTTTCAACTTCACAAGTAGTGAAGTGCAGAGAGACGAGCATGAGAGAACATGTGGCAGAACCACAAGGTGGGGCCCGTGCAGTTGACAGGTGAATACGCGTCGCTAGGAGGAAAGGAGTCAACACTCCATTGACTTCTCACATCTCGAGGATTCATGAGATAAGAGCACAAGAGATCGACGCTACAACTCGCGATGTGGAGAGTTGCGATAAGTGTGAAACGAAAGTCAAACCTCGCCGAATTTCAAGTCTCGGAGGGTCGCATAAGGAAGGAATGAGAGTTCAACCTTTGAACTCGTGAAGCTGCGAGAGGCGAGAGGTGCTAGCGCTTATGTAGTGTACCTTTTTGCTAAACCCAGTTGCTTATAACGCACAATATAACAATCGGTATACACTTACATTTGATTACATGACACATACGGTCCAATATATATATATATATATATATATATATATATATATATATATATATACACACACCACATGCATTTAGAGAATTAAACACACTCAACACATAGTATTCATATGAATTATTGCCATAATTAACAATCACTTGCACTTCATACTAATTCATATACACAACGGAAAACATGATAATATATATATACAGCACAGTCATGCCAAATGTGACAAGAACATAGATAAACACTTATCTTGTAACAGTAGTGAAATCCACCAACCAAGTGCAGGCCTTCCACGAACCTCCCAGCCTTAGAC
Source organism: Picea glauca (assembly GCA_000966675.3). Lineage (NCBI taxonomy): Eukaryota > Viridiplantae > Streptophyta > Pinopsida > Pinales > Pinaceae > Picea > Picea glauca. Next base: position 98,788 of record JZKD02S1967106.1, read on the forward strand.
CACACTGTTCATCAGCTCAATAGTGGGTCACCCTCGAGATGGGACCGAGCTCCACCCCAAGGCAAGGAATCCTAACTAGGCTGAGGTTACAGGGAAAACCACACTTAGAATCTGGAAGGATTCTTCCCAGGATGCCATCTTACGCCCACTACTCCCAGAATCTCATTCCCCACATGCATGTTACGCCCGAGAGTATACAGCTTCACAAGAACAGTCCATCGATGCTAACCTCCCTCTCTGGGCCTCGATAACAGGCCGGATCAGGAAGTCTCAGAGCCTGAAGCTGGTGCTGGATGCTCTCTGGAAGAAACCTCTTCCAACAACATCCACCTCCCTCCCCTAGAGAGAGATCACACACAGGCCCAATTACCACCTGCACTGGACAACAATTCATGCGCAGTCCCTCTCTACCTGATCACACAGTCAACCGGGAATACAGACTTTGACCTCTCGAAACAAGCTCAGCAATGGCAACTAGGTCTCATGGTGTTGATTTCCAGAATTGCTTCAGAAACAATTTCCGCAGGGAACTCCCTAGACTCCCCCTTCAGCAGAATGGTCATTTCCCTTCCCCCCTACCTAGGATAGACTCACCCTCTGGTGTCGGGAATACGTGACAGAAAATCCATGCAAGGTCATGCAGGTTTGGACGGTTCAGACTGGGGATGTACCGACTTTTCCAGACAAAATACAGATATACGCCTTTTGGGTTCAGAGGATGTACGAGGGTTTTTCTGCAAGAGTCAGACCCCTTCCTTTCTGGTAGTCTGTGAGTCCCACGGAGGAGGAAACCCCCAACACAGCTCATCTCAGCCTTTTATTGCATGGTCAGGGTTGACACTTGTCACCCATGTGGCTACACGCGTTCCTGCAACGTGCGTGCCTCCCCCCATCTGGAAATCACACGTCCTTCCAAAAGGACTTAGGTTAAAACATATAATGCACTTCTCTTTTGAAATAATATTAAAATATTATTTCCAAGGCTTAAGCCCCCTAGGCTCAACACTTAGCCCGTTTTTCCCACCTTCAACCCCCTTAAATCTTTGCCCATTCTGTGGATGCTCAGTCCCCCTTCACTCATTCATCATGGTCGGTCTTCACATGGTAGTGTTTATATTTTATTAATAATTCTACATACATACAAGTACAACAACAGGCTCCTGGCCCTCAACACTTAGGCTCTCTGACCCGAAAGACACATAAGCCTACCATCTTATACAAAACTTGGCTCACCGGCCTATAAAACATAATTACAATTTATTTTAAAACATGTTTTACAATGGGGTTCAGCCTTGGGGACACTACAATCCCCCTCCCCTTATTTTTGCACTGTCCTTAGTGCAGCTTTACACAGCATCTGCATGCCTTTCAAAATTTTCAAAAAGATGTGGGTACTCTGCCCGCATAACCTCTTCATGCTCCCATGTCGCGTCCTTAGGACCGTACCAGGTCCACTGGACCTTTACAAGTTCTATAGATCGATTCCGCAGCTGTTTGCTTTTCCTGTCCAACATGCGCACAGGATGCACTTGCAGGACACCTTCTGGTTCCACCTGAATCACAGTCCAATCGATAACATGATTAGCATCAGGTACATATTTCTTAAGCAGTGAAACATGAAATACATTATGTACAGTCATAGATGTAGGTAATGCAAGCATGTATGCAACCAGTCCAATCCTTTCCAGGATCTCAAATGGCCCACAAAATCTTGCTGCCAACTTGGCGCAACTTCCCAATTTCAGGGAACTCCTGTTTGTTTTCACTTTCAGGAAAACATGGTCTCCCACTTTGAATTCTCTATGGTTTTTGTTACTATCAGCGTAACTTTTCTGCCTGTCTTGGGCATCTTTCAGATTCTGTTTGATTTTTATCATTTGGTCTTCCATCTCTTTGAGTAGTTCAGGTCCAACTACTGTTCTGTTAGCTGGATTATCCTAGCTCACTAGAGTGTTGCACTTTCTTCCATAAAGCACTTCGAATGGGCTCATCTTCAATGATGCATGGTACCCATTATTGTAGGTGAATTCTACCAAATGCAGGTAGTCCTCCCACCTTGATGGTTTATCCATCACATACATTCTCAGCATGTCTTTGATTACTCTATTTACTCTCTCTGTCTGTCCATCCAACTCGGGATGATACGCTGTGCTAAAGTTCAGATTCGTTCTGAATCCTTTGAACAGTCCTTTCCAGAAATTCGAAGTGAATTTTGGGTCTCTATCAGACACAATTGTCTTAGGAATTCCATGCAATCATGCAACTTCTTTTAAAAAGATATCAGCCACATCTGCTGCTTTGTGGGTGGACAAGCTTACTAAATATGCCCATTTTATTCCACTGAAAACCAAGAGGGTTTGACTTGATCTTTGTAGTGGTAGATAGATTTTCTAAGATGGCACATTTTATACCATGTCAGAAAACCAGTGATGCAACTCACATTGCGAATCTATTTTTCAAAGAAGTTATTCAACTTCACGGCTTACCAAGGAGCATAGTTTTGGATTGAGACACCAAGTTCGTGGGACACTTCTGGAGAAACTTATGGAAAAAGCTGGGAACAAACTTGTCATTCAGTTCATATTATCATCCTCATACGGATGGACAGACAAAAGCTGTGAATAGGAGCTTGGGAGACTTGTTGAGGAGTTTGGTGACTGAACATCACAGTCAGTGGGACAATATTTTTCCACAAGAGAAATTTTCATATAACGACTCACTAAACAAAAGCACAGGGCGAAGTCCATTCTAGATTGTTTATGGGATGCAGCCAAGAGGAGTTTCAGAATTGAGAGATTCAAAACATAATGCAACTAGGAGTGCTAGTGCAGAGGATTTCACAGAAGCGATGAAGGAACTTCACAGCCAGGTGAAGGAGCAATTGCAGAACTCGAGCCAAGAGTATAAGCGCAGAGAAGATCAACACAGGAGACAACTTCAATTTGAGGTTGGTGATTTGATTCTAGCACATATGAGAAAGGAAAGGTTCCCGAAGGGGACATATAATAAACTGAAGATGAAGAAGATCGGACCATGTAAGGTATTGAAGAAAATTGGGACAAATGCTTATGAGATTGAATTACCCGATGAGATCGAAATTTCTCTGATATTCAATGTCTCAGATTTGTACCCATACAAAGTTGAAGCAGGTAGTGAACAACCAAAGGTTCAGTGGACAAAACAGATGCCAGTTGTAGAGAAGCCACAGATGGAAAACATACTGGACAAAAGAGTTAGTAAGAGGACCAGAAGAAGGGAATACTTTGAATACTTGGTCAAGTGGAAGGGAAATCCAGTTGAAGATGCCAGCTAGGAGAATGAAGTAAAGATCCATAAGCATGGACAGACCGTGCGAGAGATCATGGAAAGGAGCCCATGAAAATTTTCAAGCGAGGGTGTATGATGCAGGAGCATCGCCAACAAAAAGCGAGCGTGGGGCAAGCGGCAACGCATTTTGGCACATGATGAATTGTTTGAAATGTTTTGACATTTGATACGCCAAACATAAATGAAACAATTAAGAAAAGGGCGTACTTGTAGATTGTAATCAAACCTTGAGCATCCCACTCTCGTCTGAAGGACTAAGAGGCATTTATGCTAGTAAATGTAAGTAGGTAGCTTTAAATTATTAGATTAGACAGTTTTAGGAGCCAGAGGGAAAACGTATATAGACACCCTGACTTGTATCATTGTAACATTAGCAACATGATCAATAGAGAATAGAGAAGAAGAAGCAGAAAGTTGTGTAGAAGAACCCATGTACAGAAGTTATGAGATTAATATATGAAGCTTTGATTTAGACTCATGGTGTTCAAATACTTTCTGTGTATGCATGATTGAATGCTCATGATGGTTTTACTCTTTCAGGTATACATTTTCTTTTATGACATGTATGTATGATTTCGTGTTAAGCATTCAAAGTCTGAGAGAGTAAAGAATGAGTTTCAATTGTTTCTCTTTTTGAGCAAGAGTTTTCTTGCAAGGAGTGCAGTGAAATTGTTCGCAAGGTCTGCATTGACAGAAGTCAGAGTTCATCTTTGCAAGCTCAGGAGGGATAACATTGTTCTCATTCTCGCAGAAGTGCAAGTTAAGCACAGGAGTCATGCAAGGTGTGTGCAGGTTGAGTAGATTCTTAGAGTTTGCAACCTGAGGGAAGAATTGAAGGACTGCTACTACAAAAAGAGTGCATAGAGTCTAAGACTTCAAATACTTGGAGTGTATTTGAAGAAGTGTCACAAGGAGTGCGCACAGGAATTTTCCCCAAAGAACTTGAGGATTTTTCAATCAATCATAGGAGAGATAGGATCTTTGAAGCTGTCAAAGAAAATATCAGAAGGTTTAATACCTTGAAGCGTTCAAAGGGGAGGCATTGCAAAGTTACTTGCAGGCAGATAAGTTCCAACAAAGGAATATCGTGCTCGCTTCGCAAGAGTCTTCAAGGAGGCATTGGATGGTCATAATTCTTCCTGGAGAATTTGGGAAGTCCTGAGAGCTTTCAGATCGTGCACAGGAGTAGGGGAGTTATGGTTTAAAACCTTTGCATCAAGATTCGTGAGGTCACAAAAGGCGAAGTCCTGAAATAGCGGGAGAATATGAGCCATTCGTTGGAAGGAGGACACATGTTGTGAGATCCTCTCTATCAGGGATTCGGAAATCGAGGTTCAGAGAAGGAAGTCCTTCGACTTCGCAAGTGATGAAGTCGCGAGAAGATCGGGACCATCCATTCAAAGAGAACAGGAGGACTGTTGGATCAGGAACCCCATCGCCTGTCTCATGTTCGGGGGTTTGGAGGTTGAAAGGGGTTGTTTTCAACTTCACGAGTAGTGAAGTGCCAAGAGCCGGGCACAAGAGAACACATGGAAAAACCACAAGGTGGGGACCACGTGGTTGATAGGTGAATACACATCACCAGGAGGAAATGAGTCAACACTTTGTTGACTTCTTGCATCTCAGGGATTCACGAGATACGATCACGAGAGCTCGACGCTACAACTCGTGAAATGGCGAGTTGTGAGAAGTGTGAAAGGAAGGTCAAACCTTGCTGACTTTCAAGTCTCAGAGGGTCGCATAAGGAAGGAACAAGAGTTCAACCTTTGAACTCGCGAGGGTGTGAGAGGCGAGAGGTGCTAGCGCTTACCCTAGTCGACGGTCACATGTGAAAGGCGCTGACAAAAGAAGAGCTATACCCATTTCGTGATCTCAGGTATCGCAGGATTGAGAAGGAAGAGTCAAGAGCCTCGACTCATGAATTGGTGAGTGGTGAGTTGTGACAAGCACCTTTTGGAATTGGGCCTTGGTCATAGCACTGTGGTCACACGAAATGGCGGAGCTTGCGCCTAGTGCTATTTGCACAGGGGAGCTTCTGAAAGGACTTGTGGATCAATTGAATTGAGATTCCAGCAAGGAATCAAAAGAGCCAATTCGACTCAAGGGAGATAAAGAACAATCCTGTGAGCGGATCTCAGTCTGAGGGCCGATAGGTCTACGTCACTTCTACATCATTCTACTTCTATTCTTAGCTCTTTTCCTCCTACACTCAACACCGCTGTGTGTTCAACTTCTCTTCTTCCTTTTATGCTATGTGCTATCTCTTCCTTCTTTGCGATGCATCTTTGATCTTCACTTTAGATCATGCATTGTAGCTCCTTCTACCACATGCGTATATCTCGAGAGAAGCACACTATCTTCTCTATTCTGCATGTCTTTCTCACGTCAAGTCCTCTGCCTAATAATCATAGCAGCTCTTCATATTCTCTGGTGGTTATCCTGAATCTGTTCCTCATCAATGGTCGTTATCCTGAGGTTCTCTAGATTCTTTGACAATCACAACTCTTCATCTTCTCTGGCAGTTATAATCAGTTGTTTTGGATTCTTTGGCTTCTAATCCCCTTCCTTTACATGACCACCAGTGGTGACCACACGCCTATTCAAAAGGCACTTCATGATCTTGGTCTTAGTGAGTGCTAGCTCCTTCTTTCGATATGACCTTGGGAGATGATATCATGTGACCATGCGATTGTGGTCATGACCAAAGGTGGTTTGAGGGAAACTCGCTTTTCACCCCGCAATTCACTATAGAGATCCATGTATGCCTTTGGAAATACCGTGGTTTTGATTTCAGCCCACACAAGAAAAATTAAGACCCGAGCATGTTCTGGCCCTGCAATTGAGCATGAACATTGATCTCCAATTCCTTGGAAATACCACTTGATCGATGACTTCTATCTGCCTTCCTTTCCTCCTTCCATGTGCAATACCAAATCTCCATGATCTGTCGACATGTAACTCCTTTCCAAATCAACGACTATAGTCTATTTCATGATTCGGGCTTCGAGAGTTTTAACTCTCAAACCTCGCTTTCCTCCATACATCAATCTTCTAGAGTTGATGATCTGTGAACACATGTCCTTCTCAATCGATGATTCACTTTGGATCAGACAACCCAGATTCACTTTGGATGATCTGATGCTTGAGATTTACTCCGGACGATCTGACGACTAAGATCTATTTCAGATGATCGGACGATCAAGATTTACTTCGGCTCTTCGACTCTTCAAGCTTCGGGAATTTCAAATCTCAAACTGAAACTCTCGAAGTGATTTTTCCAGATCGTAACTTCCTCACATATTTAGACCTGAAAATAATGTTGTTCATTGATCAAGATCTTAGATCAACGAATCGATCTATCTGCGATGCAGCTTTGCCTTGGATTAAATCCAATGAATCTCCATCTCTGCTTATCCTGTCCTTCCATTTATTTCTATACGATGACTGACAAAAATTTGGGTGATCGAGATGTCAAATATCATGCCTTGCTTATCCTATCCTTCCATTTAAATCAATCTGACGGCTGACGAAAATTTGAATGATCGAATTCTTAATCGTTTTACCCCACTTATCCTATCCTTCCATTAATTCAATCTGATGGTCATTTTCAATCTTCCTCCTAATTTTCTAATATCTCTGACTTAGAAGGTTTTCTAAGTGTTCAAGGATATCGACCTTTGCTCCTCTCGTGAGTCCGTCTCTTGGTCCTTGATTACACTTCTGGAAATCGTTATCTCATCTGATATTTTTCATATTCTTCTCTCTATAGGTTTGGTTCACTACTATTCTTGCCATCAATGATTGATCTAGGTGGATATCGGTGGCCACCCACCTTTTCCAAATGGCCCAAAATGACTTTCTGGCAATTTTGGCAATTTTGACAATTTACTATTTTTAGTAGGTTTTAACCTCCGGGGCCATTTTGAGGGCCCAAATGAAGGTTTTTCGAGATAGAGGTTCTCAATGATATCCAAAGGCATGATTGAGCCCCCAAAATGAATCTCCTTGAGAATACCTTTCCAACGAGCTATCACACACTTAAAACGGAGATCGTATACAAAAGTTACGACCTTGGGAAGTTGATGTACTCACTTACCCAAACGGGGCCCACATGACTTTTGATGCTTCATCTCATAGAGTTAGGTTTTTGGATGTCTAGGAATTTTTGTATTATCGCTTATTGTAAAAGTGCCTTCAGAGCCTCATTGTAATTATCTTCTTGCGAATGCAAGTAGCTAACACATCTCTTCTCAAAGATAAGCTACCACCATTCTAGCAAGTCTTTCACTCTGTATTTTACAGTCTCTGTACATTTATTTCATGAATAGAAATCATGTATTACTATATATCTATGACTCTTGTTATTTCCGCTATATATCTGTTATTGTCTCTCTTGCAATATCTCTAAATATTCCTGTGTTATATCTCCGCTCTCATTTCGTGCCAAAAATAATCTGGATCAGTGGTATCAGAGCAGGCTACTCTTGATCATTTTTTCAGTGCATGTCCCTGACGAGGTCCGAGTATAGAAAGTTGGGTCTCGAGCTTGTCTCTCTTGAAGACAATCGCTCTTGCACACCCAAGAAACCCTCAATGGTGGAAGAAAATAAAAACGATGGAGCAGACGATCCTATCAATCTGTTGCTTGAGCAAGCTACTACAAAATTTAGCTTTTTCACAATCTATTCAAAAGGAGAACAAAAGGACACTGCAGCCTTTCCCCCAGCACCTTCTATCCAACAGAAGCCGGTCGACAAGGCTGCAACAAAGTGAAAATATTCCTTCTGCACATCACCCTCTCATGTATCTCCACTTGTTGAGTAGCCTCAACCGCAACAGGTTCGTGAAAGATTTCCACAAACTGAGTGGCGCGACGTCTCTAGCAAGACAAGCAGCTCACCAAGATGCAAATTCAACAAATTCTTTTCCCTCTCCCCCAGGAACTCAACGCAATGGATACCATTGCTTCCTAAGGAGGGAATATTGATCCAGGTGGATATCGGTGGCCACCCACCTTTTCCAAATGGCTAAAAATGACTTTCTGGCAATTTTGGCAATTTACTATTTTTAGCAGGTTTTAACTTCCGAGGCCATTTTGAGGGCCCAAATGAAGGATTTTAGAGATATAGGTTCTCAATAATAGTCGAAGGAATTATTGATCCCCCAAAATGAATCTCCTCGACAATACCTTTCCAATGAGCTATCACACGCCTAAAACGGAGATTATATGCAAAAGTTACGACCCCGGGAAGTTGATATACTCACTTACCCAAACGGGGCCCACATGACTTTTGACGCTTCATATCCTAGGGTTAGGTTTTTGGATGTATAGGACTTTTGGCATTCCCGCTTGTTAGCGATATTTCTTTAAAGGGGGTTAGAATGCAAATGAATGGGTTTAAAACCCACTTACCCTATGTTCGGATGCAAAGCGCGCTTGTGATTAAGCGGCAGGCAGCCGTGTACGACAGAGATTTGCATGCCCAGATCAACGACATGCGAGTTACATGAGAAGCGCCCGAATGCAGCATGGATAAATCTCATTTTATGGCTTCCAATCAAGTGAGTAGGCGAATTTATTTCGTCAGCGGCCAGGATCCATGCATAGAGCAGATCAACGATCGGCAGGTAATCGTGGGTAGCAGAGTTGCGCCAGGATTAGTGCGATGGATAGCACTTATATACCCCCAAAAAGATCTCAGCCGTCCATCCAGAGGGAACATGTGGCACCAGACTGAGCCTTCTCAGCGTTTCACCTCTCGCGCTCTAAGGCGCAAAAGGAATCTTTGTTATGTTACGATGCATGAGATGCTGGGAAAGTCCCGGACCCAGGCCCATGGCGGTGTCGGGCGAGTTCAAAACCGTCAGATCTCAGAAGGACACGTGGCATGCGATTGGGCTCCATCACCTCCTCACCCTTCATAGCTTTAAAGAATGAGGACCAGTCTCCTCCCAGCTGCAAGACGTGAAGCGCCGAAGGCATTCAGGACTCGGGCCCACGGTATCGCCGAAAGTGATCTTAGTTGTCCATCTGAAGTGGACACCTGTCATGCGATTGGGATCTTCGCCTTTTCACCCCTTGTAACATTGAAGCAGAAGGAGTAGCTCCTCCCCGCTAGAAGTCGTGAAGTGCCGAAGGCATCCAGAGCCTGGGCCCACAACATTGTCGGGTGAAGTTAGGACCGTCAGATCCAGAGGGCGCGTTGCGCTAGATTAAATCCGTCTTGGTGTTTCGCTCATTGCGATTTCAAGAAACAAGGATTGACTCCTTCCATTTGCGAACGCTGAAAGCGCTTTGGGGATAAGCACGCGGTCACAACCCGTGGTCACTTGTGAAGAAAAAGTTGTTCAGGAAGAGCCGAAGACGCCATGCATGATTCACAGAAGAAATTGTCGTGACCTCCAAGTACCATTTGATCTGACCTCGGTCCTATTTCTCATCTGAAGTAAATGATGACAAGAGCGGGTGGTTGAAACCTCATTTCATTCATTAAGTGAGGGGATGGAGGGTCTGGCAAGCTGTCTGCCCAAAGAAGTCCTGTGTATCGAATTTCTCAAAGGCACCACGCTAAAGTCTTCGACTCAATAGAGAAGTCTGCGCACGCTAGCTCAACACTTAATGGTGCAGCTACCCTTCTTGCAGGAGCCATGCGTAGTTAAGATGACGCTTAAAGGAAGGTATCAGTACGAGTTTGACTGAGGGGACATCAAGCTATGAGTCACTGGACGTGCCTCTATGAGGCAATTTTCTCTGAGTATATAAACTCAGTCTTTGTAATTTGTAAGCGATTGATGGTTGAGCTGAGCTCTTGGTTGTAAAGTTTTAATGAAGCATTGTTGCTCTGGTTATGCATGAAATTTTGAGACTTCTTGCCTTATAAATGCCAGGTTCTTTCATGTATTTGTTTACACTGTGTTAGAGCAGCTTCGAATTGGAGGATCCAGTCGAGCTATAGCTATTATAGGATGATGTTGTAATGGATCATTGTAATAGTTGCACTGTCTCTAATCAGTTCCTGTGATTTTCCCAGCGCTGAGTGACTTGGAATTAGAGGATCCAGTCAAGTCCCCTTTTAGTTTCTTGAGACCCTGAGCCAAGAGGATCTTGAATTCAGAGTCTTTCTTCTGCAAATTGCTGAAAGCCTGCTGCCTAGAGCTGTTTTTTCACCTTTCTTACTAAGTCTTCCACCTGTTCATCTTTCAATCAACCCACTGGATGAAGTTAGGATTCCAGACCTCCTTTGTTCTTTACATACCAGACCCAGTCCCTGAGTTAGAATGATAATTCCCTGAGTCTCTACCTTCATTTGATCATCCTTTTAAACAAATCGTGACATTAAACTGATGGGTGTTGGGCTCTGCTCCTGCAAGCAATCCAGGAGTGACTTCCGACGCTAACATTTCTGGCACCGTTGCCAGGGATGAAATTGAATACTTTCCTTGGGTAGAATGACATTGAGCCTATGAATCCGAAGGTGCATCGGATTATTGGATCCTTTCAAGATTGCTAATTTGCACCTGGTGACTCCATTGTGACGACTCCACTGGGGAGAACCTGCTCTGTTAATTGTGGCTTTCTGAGGCAGGCATACGTGGTCTCATCCAGAGCTGCCTCTAGCTACGCCTGAAATAGATCCAGAGGCGGTGCTCAGAAAGGGAAAGGCCTATGAAGAAGAAGCATCCATCACCAAATCAGGTAATCCACCATATCCTTCTATCAGAGCTCCTTTTTCTCCTCCTCAGTTATTTGACAGGCCTGTTTCTGCAGTTTCCCGTTTTCTAAATTTTGGGAGTGTTCCTACTGATTTTTCCCTCCTGGTCTGGGATTGGAGGGAGAAATACTTGTCACTCCCCTCTCCTCTGAAACCATTCCTTGGCGTAGACCCGAAACCAAAGAATATTTTCCCACTCCTGCACAAAGAGGAGTGCCTGCTAACTCGAACCCGTTAGCCTTCTCCTTAGACCCTCTCTTGTTCCCCACTCCAATTCGAGGCTCATTCTCAGCAGTCCCTTCATGAACTCCTTCTCCTCCAAGATCCCCTCCACCTAATACTCCTATGGTTGGTGATAATCCCCCTATGACTAGAATGGAGGCCATTATAGCTGCTAGGTATGCTCCCCTCGTGCTATCGTAGCCTTCAACGCCCTCCCAGTAGATGGTTACCTCAAACAGCTGCCCAGGTTTACAGGTGAGGGGGACATAACTACAGCAGAGCACCTAGAAGCCTTTTATAGTTTCACAGATGATAATAACATCATGCACACAGACGTATGGATGAGGATTTTTGTCCATAGTCTTCAAGGAGAGGCTAGAAAATGGTTTAAGGCCCTGCCTCCTGGATCTATTGATGGGATCGAAGCCTTAGATAATGCCTTTTTAAGACAGTGGGGAGATAAGAAAGACTTCATGTATTACATGACAGAGTTTGGGTCTTTGAAGAGAAAGGAAAGAGAATCTGTCTCCGATTTCTCCAAGAGATTTAACAAAATGTACAACAAAATCCCTGCTGAGATAAAACCCTCTAAAGCCTCTACAAAGATTACTTATGCTAGCGCCTTTGATCCCGATTTCTGCCTCTTGTTGAGGGAAAGAGGAGCCACTACTCTAGCTCAGATGTAGGATGCAGCCGTGGAAGTAGAGTCTAATATACTGGCTGTTGACCGACTTAGGTAGGCTGTTGGTAGGAACATATCCAGGCAGAGGCATGAAGCTGCCTCATCCAGTTCCTCTCCCCTTCCCCTTCAGGCAGATGAGACAGCTAGGGTACTCAAGTCACTTTCTGCTAGGATGGAAAGGTGGGAGTTAGAAGGGAAACCCATGTACAGAAATCCCCAAAATGATGATGGTAGAGGTTTCAGGAGATCTGATAGCCATGGGCCACGGGCCTTCCCAAAGGAACAAAGAGACAGAGAAGACCAAAATATTCAGGCCCCTTTCCAAAACAATTTTGTGGGCAAGGGGTAGAAAGAGAAGTAGACGAGCTTGATCCTGAAATTCATTGCTTCAGAGACACTCCTCCTTTTCCTCACCTCACTCAATCAGCATATGAAGAATCTCTTATGGTCAGCCAGCTAAATGAGTTGAGCAAGGGAGACAAGGGTAGTGTCAGTCGAGGTAGGTACAACCTGAGGTCCGTTAAAGGGACGACAGTGCTTGATATTCCTGAGCAATCCACTAGAGCAGAAAAACCTGCTAATGCAATAGCCGACAGTCATGGAGGTAAGAAGGCTCAACCCCTCTCTCCCACTGTCCACAATCATGTTCCTGAAATAAGAGAAATTCCAAAGCCTACATCTTCTTTTAATTTCTAGCATGAGATTCAAAAGATCAGAATCCCTGTGCCGCTCATTGAGCTAATTAAACATGGAGAATTTAAAAATCACTTCTCTAAGCTTTTACAGTCTGAAGCCTCATGCCTTACCACAGACTCCATAAACCTCCAAGATGAAAGGCTAGCTGTCATCCTAGGTTCCATGGTAGAATATAGAGATGACTCATCCCCTCCCTTCTACACCTCCTTGAACATACATGACAAGGTATTACACAAATGCTTGATGGACTCAGGGGCTTCTCACAACCTCATGCCCAAAACTGTCATGGAAGAGTTAGGACTATAAGTCACCCGAGCCTATCATGACCTCTATTCCTTTGACTCCAGGAGAGTTCAGTGTCTTGGAGTTATTAAAGACCTGTTTGTCACCTTGTTTCAACTACCCATGAAAAGTGTGGTCATGGATATCATAGTAGCTGATGTCCCCCCCAAGTTCGATATACTATTGTCAAGATCTTGGATAAAAAGACTGGGGGGAACCTTGCAGATGGACCTCACATATGCTACTATCCCAGTGTTTGGAGGGGAGCATAGAAGACTATATAGGGAAGCCCAACTGGCCTACATAATCAGTGATGAAGCCAACCCTACCAATCATCCCATCTTTGCCTTGGACACCGATTTAGGCTCCAGTTTACTACAGCTCACCCATGCCCCTGAGCCTCCTCTGAAACTCAGAAAGCAACCCACTGTTTCCCCTGAAGTTCCTCTGTCCATCACCCTAATCTGGAAAATGTTTTTTGATGGATCCTCTTCTTGAGAAGGCGCTGGAGCTGGAGTGGTTTTTGTGTCACCTGCTCAGGAAACCATATCTCTGTCATACAAATTAGAATTTGAAGTTACCAACAATGTGGCAGAGTATGAGGCTCTTGTCTTGGGATTAAGAGCCACAAGGGAGATGGGGATTCGGGAAGTAGCAGTGTTCGGAGATGCAGAGTTGGTGGTCCAGTAGATCAGAAACGCTTATCAGGCTAAGTATCCTTGACTCAGAAGCTATAGAAATGAAGTGTGGGACCTAGTTGACAGTTTCTTCTCAGTATTCAACATTTCTTTCATCCCAAGAGAAGAAAACACATGGGCAGATTCCTTGGCTACATCAGCAAGCATTTTCAAGGTACCCTTGCCACCCAAACTGAGGTATGATGTAGATGTAAAATACAGGCCCTCCATACATGACAATGTCAAGCATTGGAAAGTGTTTGAGGATGATCTTGAGATCAAGAAATTCTTGGAGACTATCGAAGAGTTTTCAGAGCTGCATATCGATCAAGATTTCGTCTCTGAGGAAGGGTTTAATGGGGGTGAGTTGCTGAGTAAAATAGAGAAGCATGACATTATTCAGCTACCTAGCAATCACATTCCAAGGGGACTAGTCCCATTAGAAAGATTGTTCGATGGGAATGATGTGGCAATAAAGGGAAGAGTTTTGGGTGATGATGCTGACATAGCTGAGTGCAACATTGGCACACCAGAAGAGCCTAAGTTTGTCAAGCTGTCAAGGAGTTTGATCACGGAGCAGAGGATTGAATATATCGAGTTGCTGAAAGAGTTCTTTGATGTGTTTGCGTGGACCTACGAAGATCTCAAGACATATGACACATCGGTCATTGAGCACAAGATCCTACTAAAAGAGGAGGCTAATCCATTCAAGAAGAAGCTAAGGCACATAAATCCCATGTTGCTACCCGTCATGGAGAAAGAAGTGAAGAAGCTGCTAGATGCCCAAATTATTGTCCCCTTGAGATATTCCAATTGGGTAGCCAACTTGGTCCCTGTAAGGAAGAAAAGTGGAGAAATCAGACTCTGTGTTGATTTCAGGAACCTGAACAGAAGCTCAAGGAAAGACAATTATCCTCTACCCAACATGGAACACATATTGCAGAAAGTCACTGGTGCATCTAGAATATCCATGATTGATGGATTTTTGGGGTATAATCAGATATCAGTCATGCCTGAGGACAAAGAAAAAATAGCCTTCACCACTCCTTGGGGCACATTCATGTACGCCAAAATGCCTTTTGGATTGATGAATACAGGAGTGACATTTCAACGAGCCATGGACATAGCCTTCATCGGGGAGAAATACCAGTTCATGGTGATTTATCTAGATGACATCACGGTCTTCTCCAAGACAAACAAGGAGCATTGTTGTCACCTGAAAAAGGTTTTCCTGAAGTGTCGAAGGTTTGGTCTATCTTTAAACCCCAAGAAGTCTTTGTTTGCTATGAAGGAGGGGAAGTTATTAGGCCACATATTATCAGCGGAGGGAGTGAGAATTGATCCTAGTAGGGTAGAAGAAATTCAGACCCTGTCACTTCCTAGATCTAAGAAGGAGGTTCAGGCGTTTTGGGGGAAAATTAATTTTCTGAGGAGATTCGTCTCAAATTTTGCCGAACTGGTGAGACACATCACAACCATGCTTAGGAAGGGGAATGAGGTGAAATGGACCAATGAACCCAGGGAATCTTTTGTCCAAATAAAAAGGGCATTGACTGAGCCACCTTTGCTGATCAGCCCTGACTATTCCAAAGATTTCTTGATTTTTTCTTTTTCTTCTTGTGATACAGTAGCAGCGGTCTTGTTGCAGAAAAATGATCAAGGGCGAGAGCAACCTATTGTCTTCTACAGCAAGGCATTGCAAGATGCAGAACTCCAGTACGAGATCATGGAGAAGCAAGCTTATGCCCTGGTGAAAGCTCTCAAAGCTTTCAGAGTCTATGTCTTGCACTCAAATATCACTACATATGTTCCTTCAGCCTCTGTGAAGGACATTCTTATACAACCTGACATAGACAGAAGAACAGGTAAGTGGATCACCAAGATTCTAGAGTTTGATCTAGAAATCAAGCCCACCAAGTTGATAAAGGGGCAGGGTTTGGCCAAGTTGTTGACCGAATCTAATTGCAAGGCCTTGGGGGTTAAATTCATCAATGAGCAAGCCGAGTCCTCCAACAAGAGTTCCCAGGGTGATTTATCACTAGAAGCATGCCCCTGGTACAAGGATATCTTGTACTTTCTGCAAAAATTGAGACCCCCTGATGGCATGGAGAAAAGCAAGGCAAGAGATCTAAAGCTCAAAGCAGTCAGGTATTGCCTCATTGACCAAACCTTGTACTGGAAGACCCTTTAGGGATATTTTTAAGGTGCCTAGACCCACAAGAATCCCATAATGTTACGTTTGATTTCCATAGTGGCCTTTGTGGGGGTCATCATTTCTAGAAGACCATAGCCTATAAGATCCTCCGAGCTGGGTATTACTGGCCCACTTTATTCCCTAATGTCTGTAGAGAAATCAGAGCTTGAGTCAAATGTCAGAAATTCTCAGGAAAGTAGCAGCTCAAATCACTACCATTGAATCCTATAGTAGCTGCAACACCTTTTCAGTAGTGGGGGTTAGACTTCATCGGAGAAATTCATCCTCCCTCAAGTGGTCAACATAGATGGATCCTGACTACAACAGATTATTTCACCAAGTGGATAGAAGTTGTCCCCACCATAAGCACATCACACAAATTAATTATGAGCTTCCTGGAGGATATCATAGCCAGATTTGGCTGTCCCAGCAGGATCGTCACCGATAACGCCGCTTATTTCAAGTCTGAGTCTTTAATTAAGTTCTATGAGCAGTTCCAGATCTCATTAATTCACGCCACTCCCTACTATCCCCAGGGAAATGGTTTAGCAGAGTCCTCCAACAAAATATTAATAAGAATCATCAAGAAAGTGTTGGAAGACAACAAAAAGGCTTGGGATTCAAAGTTGAGGTTTTCTCTGTGGGCTGATCATGTGACAACGAAGAAATCTCTGGGCACTTCACCGTTTCAGCTGGTTTACGGAACATAGGCAGTTTTCCCTACTCAGCTTGCCTTATCTATGGTGAAGCTCTTTCAAGACTATGAGGGATAACCATATCATATGATCAGAAGAATTCATCAAATAGTGGAAGTGCAGTAGATCAGGGAACAAGTGAGGAACACAACTTATAGTCATCAGCAAATGATCAAGCAGGATTTTGACAGGAAAGTCATGAAGAAAGAGTTCGAGATCAGGAACTTGGTACTTAAGTGGGATGCCCCCAGACAGGATAAAGGTAAACATGACAAGTTCGACGCCCTCTGGACCGGCCCCTTCAAAATCTCTGAGGTTTTCTCAAACAATACATATAGGCTACAGGGTCTGGAAGGTGAAGAAGCTTTCAACAACCTAGTGAATGGGCATTTTCTGAAGAAATGTTTCTTTTGAGCCTTTGACGACTCCTTTGGTTTGTAAATATTGTCCTTTACTTCTTTGTTTATTTTCTGTTTTGTATGTTTTCGGCTTAATAAGTGACTCCATAGCCCAATAGCAAGGCACTGAAGCTGCAGAAGGAGTTCTTAGAGCATCACAGGGATGAATCTATCCCCCCGTGGAGCCAAATGTTAGCGATATTTCTTGTAAGGGGGTTAGAATGCAAACAAATGGGTTTAAAACACACTTACCCTATGTTCGGATGCAAAGTTCGCTTGTGATTAAGCGACAGACAACCGTGAATGGCGAAGATTTTCACACCCAGATCAACGGTGCGTGAGTTACATGAGAAGCGACTGAACGTAGCATGGAGAAATCTCATTTTACGGCTTCCAATCAAGCGAGCGGGCGAAGTTATGTCATCAGCGGCTAGGATCCATGCATAGAGCAGATCAACGATCGGCGGGTAATCGTGGGTAGCAGAGTTGCGCCAGGATTAGCTCGATGGATAGTGCTTATATACCCCAAAAAATATCTCAGTCATCCATCTAGAGGGAACACGTGGCACCAGACTGAGCCTTCTCGTCGTTTCGCCTCTCGCAACTCTAAGGCATAAAAGGAAGCTCCGTTATGTTACGATGCACGAGATGCCATGAAAGTCCTGGACCCAGGCCCACGGTGGTGTCGGGCGAGTTCAAAACTGTCAGATCTCAGAAGGACACATGGCGTGCGATTGGGCTTCATCACCTCCTCGCCCTTCACATCTTTAAAGAACAAGGAACAACCTCCTCCCAGCTGTGAGACGCGAAGCTCCGAAGGCATTCAGGAGTCGGGCCCACGGTATCACAGAAAGTGATCTCAACCGTCCATCTGAAGTGGACACTTGTCATGCGATTGGGCTCTTCGCCTTTTCGCCCATCGTAACTTTGAAGTAGAAGGACTAGCTCCTCCCCACCGTGAGTCACAAAGTGCCAAAGGCATCCAGAGCCTGGGCCCATAGCATTATCAGGTGAAGTTAGGACCGTCAGATCAAGAGGGTGCGTGGCGCCAGATTAAAGCCGTCTTGGCATTTCGCTCATCGCGATTTCAAGAAACAAGGATTAACTCCTTCCGTTCGCGAACGCCGAAAGATCTTTGGGGATAAGTGCGCGGTCACAGCCCATGGTCACTTGTAAAGGAAAAAGTTGTTCAGGAAGAGCCGAAGATGCCATGCATGATTCATAGAAGAGATTGCCGCGACCTCCAAGTGCCATTTGATTCGACCTCGGTCTTGTTTCCCGTATGAAGTAAATGATTACAAGAGTGGGTGGTTGAAACCTCGTTTAATTCATTAAGTGAGGGGATGGAGGGTCTGGCAAGCCGTCTACACAAAGAAGTCTTGTGTATCGAATTTCTCAAAGGCGCCATGCTAAAGTCTTCGACTCAACAGAGAAGTCTGCGCACACTAGCTCAACACTTAATGGTGCAGCTACCCTTCTTGTAGGAGCCATGTGTAGTTAAGATGGCACTTAAAGAAAGATATCAGTACGAGTTTGACTGAGGGGAAATCAAGCTATGAGTCACTGGACATGCCTCTGCGAGGCAATTTTCTCTGAGTGTATAAACTTAGTCTTTGTAATTTGTAAGCGATCGATGGTTGAGCTGAGCTCTCAGTTGTAAAGTTTTAATGAAGCATTGTTGCTCTGGTTATGTATGAACTTTTGAGACTTCTTGCCTTATGAATGCCAGGTTCTTTCATGTCTTTGTTTACACTATGTTAGAGCAGCTCGGAATTGGAGGATCCAGTCGAGCTGTAGCTATTATAGGATGATGTTGTAATGGATCACTGTAATAGTTGCGTTGTCTCTAATCAGCTCCTGTGATTTTCCCAGCGCTGAGTGACTTGGAATTGGAGGATCCATTCAAGTCCCCTTTCAATTTCTTGAGACCCTGAGCCAAGAGGATCTTGCATTCAGAGTCTTTCTTCTGCAAACTGCCGAAAGCCTACTGCCTAGAGCTGTTTGTTCACCTTTCTTACTAAGTCTTCCACCTGTTCATCTTTCAATCAACCCACTGGCTGAAGTTAGGATTCCAGACCTCCTTTGTTCTTTACATACCAGACCCAGTCCCTGAGTTAGAATGATATTTCCTTGAGTCTCTACCTCCATTTGATCATCCTTTTAAACAAATCGTGACATTAAACTGATGGGTGTCGGGCTCTGCTCCTGCAAGCAATCCAGGAGTGACTTCCGACGCTAACATCGCTTATTGTAATAGGGCCTTCAGAGCTTGATTGTAATTATCTTCTTGTGAATGTGAGTAGCCAACACATCTCTTCTCAGAGATAAGCTACGACCATTCTAGCAAGTCTTTCGCTCTGTATTTTACAGTCTCTGTACATTTATTTCATGAATAGAAATCGTGTATTACTATATATGTGTGACTCTTGTTATTTCCGCTATATCTCTGTTATTGTCTCTCTTTCAATATCTCTAAATATTCATGTGTTATATCTCCACTCTCATTTCGTGCCGAAAATAATCCGGATCAATGACAAGCAAACCCTTCCTATAAACATGCCAACAATATCCCCCTTTGGCATTGATGGCAACCCTAAAAGGCTTCACTATTCTTCTTAGATCTCCAACTGTAGCATCTAGACCACACATTTTTCTCCCCCTTTGACATCAATGTTAAAGAAAACTGAGAGTGTCTCTGTTTTCCTCCTGATCAGATGTAGCATCCCCAGCTTCCACCAGGTCGGGCAACGCTACCGAAACACCCTTTAACTCAGCCACTTTCTACCTAGCCACCAACAGGCCACTGGACCAACTCCACGATTCGGAGTTTCACTTAACTTCGATACCAAAATGTAACATTCCCTAGACCTCAACACATGGCTAGAGCAATGCTACCGTGGAATAACGCTTATATAATATGCATTTAAATGAAGTTAAATGACTTAACATAGAGTAAACACATAATTACTGCTATCATACAGAATTAATGGAATTAATAATAATTCATCTACGCAACGGAATTCATGATAACATAGAAGCATCAGAGACATGAAAAACATATAAATTAAGCACAAACTGATACTTATCTTTTAGAATAATGGGTAACACCACCAACTGTGTGCATACCTTCTACGAACCTCCTATCCTTAGACCATGCTGCTCATCACTCTCAGCAGTAGGTCACCCCAGAGATGGGACTAAGCTCCACCGGGAAGGGATTCCTAAGCTAGGCAAGGTCAATAGGGAAGTCACACAGTTACAGAGGAAGGATTCTCTCCCAGGAGTCACTTACGCCCACTGCTCACATACTCTCATTCCCCACATGCCTATCCCACCCGAGGAGTATACACCTTCACTTTCCTATAGTCCATCAGTTGCTTCACCTCCCTTGCCTTGGGATTTTGCTATAGGATGAAACATAATGCTTAGATCTCTGTAGCAGCTATAGGACCCCTTCCAGGAGATCTCACTTCATCAACACACACTCTCACTTGGAGAGAGTTTCTCACAGGCCTGAAAAGTTGCTTCTTCAAATCAGTTCCAGCATAGTGAGGACACAACAACAAGGCTTAGAAAGGAACAAAAAAAGAGAGAAAGACACTCTCATTCAAGGATCAACGTGACCACCATAGAAAAATGGGAAAATGGGTAGCTACTCCCAAAATGGTAACTATCAGACACTAGGACACAACACAATCAGGCGACTACTTGGGTGTGTTGGTTCTACAAAAGGCACAGGATGGTCCATGGATTTTCCACTGGTTTCTGAGTGCGCGATAAGGAAATTACAGAGGTTGATGATGGACACCCACAATATTAGATGGAGGATGGAGAGTGGGAAGTCAAACCCCCATCATGACTCAAATATTGGGTTAAATTGCATGTGCCTGGGCAGACACATGTCAGCCATGAAGCTGCATGCACTCCAACAAGTATGCGTTCCCTTTTCTAGGAACTTAGGATAAAAATATACCTTTCACACCACTTTGGAATAATAATAAATTAGTATATCAAGGAATTAAGCTCTAAATCTTATCCCCTCTTCCAAGCTTTCATCCCCCTCTCCCTTACCTAGCCATGTGGAATCTTATTCCCCCATCACTCTTTTTTCATGGTCAGTCTACACGCAACGATGTTTATATTTTATTAATAATCTGCATGATTACATATACAAAATCAGGCTCTTGGCCTTGGCATATGACTCACCAACCTAATAAACACATAAGCCTCTCAGCTTATAACGACTCGGCTCAGTAGCCTATATAAAAATATACAATTCAAACAGGGAAACTTTTGCACCGTCCCGAGTGCAACTTTTACACAACATCAACGGGATTTCCAAAATCTTCAAAAAGATGAGGGTGTTTTGCTCGCATAGCATCCTGATGCTCCCATGTCACGTCCTCAGGACCGTACCCGGTCCACTAGACCTTTACAAGCCTTATGGCTTGATTTTGGAGCTGTTTTCTTTTCCGGTCCAATATGCGCACATGATGCACTTGCAAGACACCTTGTTCCACCTAAATCACATTCCAATCAATAACATGATTAGCATCAGTTATATATTTTTTAAGCAATGAAACATGAAACACATTATGTAAATTCATGGATGCAGGGAATGCAAGCATATATGAAACTGTCTCAATCCTTTCTAGAATTTCAAATGGCCCACAAAATCTGGTTGCTAACTTCAAACAGTTTCCTAGTCTTAGGGAACTTCTATTGGCTTTCACTTTCAGGAAAACATGCTCTTCCACTTTAAACTCTCTGTGGGTTCTGTTTTACCAGCATAACTCTTCTTCTTGTCTTGGGAAACCTTCAAATTCTACTTCTTAAACATTTTTTCTTCCATTTCCTTGAGCAAATCTGGCCCAACTAGTGCTCTATCAATTGGATTATCCCAGCTTACTGGAGTATTCCTCTTTCTTCCATAAAGTTCTTCAAATGGGCTCATCTTCAACAATACTTGATACCCATTGTTGTAGGCGAATTCTACCAAGTGTAGGTAGTATTCCCATTTAGATGGTTTATCCATCACATACATCCTTAGCATATCTTCTATCACTTGCTTCAGCCTCTCTATTTTCCCATCAGACTCAGGATGATAGGCTGTGCTGAAGTTCAGATTTATTTCAAACCCTTTGAACAACCCCTTCCATAACTTTGAGGTAATTTCTATGTCATTGTCAGACACAATTGTCTTGGGAATATTGTGCAATCATGTTATTTTCCTCATAAAAATATCAGCAACATTAGCTGCCTTGTGAGTAGTCTTTAATGGAATAAAATGGGTAGATTTCGTAAGCTTGTCCACCACCACCATGATTGCATCATGATGCTTGCCGGTTCTGGGCAATCCTGTGATGAAATCCATTGTCACTACCTCGCACATCCACTCAGGAATGGGTAAAGGTTGTAGCAACCCTGTTGGGTGTCTTTGCTCAGCTTTAACCTTCTGACACTCCATACATCTAGTGATGTATTATGCAATTTCCTTTTTCATACCTGGCCAAAAGTAATGGCTCTTGACTGCTGCCACATTTTTATGATATTTAGGGTGCCCAACATAAGGCACATTATGCATTTCATTCAAAATCATAAGTTTCAAGTCCTGGACATTAGGTACATAAATTCTATTCTTGTACAAGAGTGTTCCATCGACTTCCAATTTATAATTTTCCACTTTCTGTGGCATCTCACCTTACTGTATCTTTGCTACAAACTCCATGTACTACAAATTTGCATTTGCAGCTTCTGAAATTCTTCTTTTAATATCACTTTGGTACATGATAATGGTCGTAGCATGCAATTCATGCACTCTCCTGTTGAGCGCATCAACCACTTTGTTCTCTTTTCCTTTGATATGCTTGATATCAAAGTCATATTCACAAATAAAATCCAATCACCTAATCTGCCTAGCATTCAAGGTTGGTTGATAAAAAAAATACTTAAGACTGTTATGGTCTGTCCTCAGTTCGAACCTCCTTCCCATGAGGTAATGCCTCCATTTATTTAGAGCATGTATTATGGCTGCCAACTTCAAATCATGATTTTAATAGTTCCTTTCATTCTCTTTCAATTTTCTGGATTCATAACAAATTACGAATCCATTCTGACTGAGGACTCCTCCCATTCCTTCTTTTCATGCATATTTACACACTACAAAGTATTCATTCAGATCTATAATCCTCAGGATTTGAGTACTGGTTAACAATTGCTTCAATTGTTGGAAGCTTCTCTCACAATGTTTTTTCCACCAAAACTTCTTCTCCTTCCTTTGCAAGGAAGTGATAGGGTGAGCTATCCTTGAGAATCCTGCAATGAACCTTCTGTAATAGCCAACTAGACCTATAAAGGATCTGAATTCTGTTACAAAATCTCAACATCCCATCCTTTTTATTCATGAACAGGACCGTGGCACCCCAAGGTGACACACTTGGGCATATGTACCCCTTCTTCAAAATCTCTTCAAGATGCAACTGCAATTATTTCAGCTCTGGTGTACTCATTCTGTAAGGAGTTTTTGACACTGGAGCTTCTCTAGGAATCAAGTTTACAAAGAAGTCAATATCTCTTTTTAGAGGTAGTCTGGGTACCTCCTAAAATATATCCCCAAACTCCTTTAGTACCGCATGGTATTCTATCTTTGACACCTTATCCTCAGGTGCTTCCTCCAAGTGGGCTACAAATAATTGACATCCTTTCTCGAAGAACTTCTTCAACTGCATTGCTGAGATTTCTTCGACAACAACAACTCTAGAAATTCCTTGGACTGTTTTCTGATTTCCTTCCCCATCCAGGCAAGTGAATGCCTTATTACGATAGTCCAAGATGGCATGGTGTTGGTCCAACCAATCCATCCCAATTATATAGTCATAAGAACCTAAAGAAAAAATGTTCAATTCAGCCTTTGTGCTCAGTCCATTCATGTCCACATGACAAGACTTAACCAACTCCATAACCTTTCTCTTGGTTCCTGTTGCCAACTGCACTAGCCAAGATTTTCCATGTTTTCTTCTCAACAATTGCAAACTTTACACCACTCTAGGATCTATATAAGTATGGATATCACTTGAATCAATTAAAATAGTAAAGGCATCATTGTTTATCATACCTTCCAATTCAATCATGTGCAACTGATATTCATCTTGCTTGTTGTCCAGGGATGCGTAGATCTTTGGCATTCCACTTCCCATGTCCTCCACTATTTCATCCTGTTGTACATTGTGGATAGCTCTCACCTTATCATTTATGTGGAGGAAATATATGTATCTATGGTTCCCTTTACAACCCCAACATTCCATAAGTGGCAGTCTTGGAATTTTCCCACCCACTTCATCCTTCTTGGGATCTCTAAAAGATGGATGTCCCTAAGGATTGTTTATGAAAAAGCAAGGTTTGTTTCCATTCTGCCTCTTCTCTTTCTTGAACTTCTTCTTGTCTTCCCAAGCCTTCTGGAAGGTAGGATTTTCTCTTTGTTGTTCATATAAGCATTTCTCCCTCCTTATCGTTTCTTACATAGTCTTAGGTTCATCATATTGAATCTTGTCACCAATGGAAGGATACAATCCACTTAGATACCTATGAATCTTGATAGTCTCATCCTTGATGAATGGAACATACTTCAACAATTCCAAAAATATTCTCTCATATTCATCAATGGTCATGCTTCCCAGCTTGAGTTCAAATAAATCTTTCATCTTTCTGTCATAATATCTTTTAGTCAAATCTTTCTTGAATTCTTTCCAAGTGATATCCTTCTCTCTAATGTGCTAAACCTGCACAAGTTGATCCCACTGTTACAAAGAAATCCCCTTGTGGACAAGTGGATTCTCTCTTGGGCTCTATACTCCTAAGACCAGGACAAAAAAGTGCTATTGTGGACACTAACTTTCCTTTGCATGAAGCTAAACTATTCAAAAAAGAAGAAGGAAGAAGGGTAAATACCTTTCACCAACATTTGTCCTTGCTCGATCCAGGCTGATCTTGATCTTCAAGTTCTTCAGAAGGTCCTGAAATACAATGAGAAACAACAATGTACTTCCCACTCTACCATGATTATCTTCATAATGAATCTGTAAAATAAACAAGTTCATGAAATGTATGCAAACTTTAAAGGAAACTGGCCAAGCATAGATTTATATTAATGAGAACAAAGTGGTGCTTACAACCATGGATGTAGTGCAGCAGCTTCACCAAGATCCCTTTGTCTAGACCCTTATGAGATCATAAGTTAGATGCTTCACAATGTCTCTCCTTCCCTTCCTTATGAGATCATAAGTTAGGTGCTTCTCTCAGACTCTGTATGTGCCTTTCACCATGAGAAGGCCTCCTTATATAATCTTGGAGAGATCCAACCACTTGAGAGATCTTTTGGATAAGTTGAGGATTCTTCTTCTTTAGTTGTGGATCTTCCCTAAGATCATGCCTTGACCTCATATTCGAATCCAACCAACTTCAGAGATTGAGGGGATTCTTCTCTGATTTATCTCAACAAACCAAAATTTACTCAGAAAGGGTAGTGCTCTCCCAAAATGGTGCACAAAGCATTTCAACGCTCCCCTAAAGAAGGATAAGGAGCATCGGTGCTCCCTGACAGTGGGTAGGGGAGCGTTGCCTTCCAAAAATCATTTTTAAGTGGTTTTCTTCATGAAAAATGTTTTGTACTCTTCATCAATTGATTTCTCCTTCTTAAAACCAGTCTTTGAGGGTATCTTAAGTGTCCCTGTGATGTCATTATAGGCACAACACAGTTAATATGGAAGTATGATGTTTGCGACACTTGCGACACTTCTAGTCAATATGCAACACTTGCAGACAAGATGAAACACTTACAACACTTGTAATGATGACTCTTGTGACACTATTGAAGTGATTAATTTTGATGTGTAACATATTGCCCCCCAAAGTGCAAAGTTAGAAAATAAGAACTAATGACTGAAGTGCTTTGTAGAATTTTTCAAGCAAGGGTACGGACTCAGATAGCCTGATAGAAGTTGCACACAACCATCAAACAAATGTTATGACATGTTTCAAACCCAAGGCAGGCATACTTATGCTTGAGTGATAAAGACTTTCAAGGTATGACCGCCATAAAATACACCGCGGATCCATAATTATACTGATAAAAAGGTATATCCACTAAATATACAATGTGGATATATACTCCTAACATGACCTGAATTGATTGTAGCCATGAAGAATACATATTGGATCTATGAGATGACAAAACATAGACACATACTAATGCAAAGTGGATCTATGTGACAATATATATATCAATGTGCTCAAATGATCTCCTTTCACAAACCAAAATTTGCTCAGAAAGGGTAGTGCTCTCCCAAAAGGGTGCACAAAGCATTTCAACGCTCCCCCAAAGAAGGCTAAGGAGCATCGGTGCTCCTTGACAGTGGGTAGGGGAGCATTACCTTCCAAAAATCATTTTTAAGTGGCTTTCTTCATGAAAAATGTTTTGTACTCTTCATCAATTGATTTCTCCTTCTTAAAACCAGTCTTTAAGGGTATCTTAAGTGTCCCTGTGATGTCGTTATAGGCACAACACAATTAATATGGAAGTATGATGTTTGCGACACTTGCGACACTTCTAGTCAATATGTGACACTTGCAGACAAGATGAAGCACTTACAACACTTGTAATGATGACTCTTGTGACACTATTGAAGTGAGTAATTTTGATGTGTAACATATTGCCCCCCAAAGTGCAAAGTTAGAAGATAAGAACTAATGACTGAAGTACTTTGTAGAATTTTTCAAGCAAGGGTACGGACTCAGATAGCCTGATAGAAGTTGCACACAACCATCAAACAAATGTTAGACATGTTTCAAACCCAAGGTAGACATACTTATGCTTGAGTGATAAAGACTTTCAAGGTATGGCCGCCATAAAATACACTGCGGATCCATAATTATACTGATAAAAAGGTATAGCCACTAAAGATACAATGTGGATATATACTCCTAACATGACCTGAATTGATTGTAGCCATGAAGAATACATATTGGATCTATGAGATGACAAAACATAGACACAGACTAATGCAAAGTGGATCTATGTGACAATATATATATCAATGTGCTCAAATGATCTCCTTTCACAACCTGGGTAAAGTAGATATTAGAGTGAACACTCAACCCAGGGTCTTGTTATTGATCCCGATGTGGTATGAATCTAACCATGTGAATAGATGTCTTGATGTCGAACATGGGAGAAAACACTTGATTACCGGTCAATGAGTTAAGTCGTTAACAAGTGCGAGGGAAATGACCATTGATGTTAATGATTCCCAAGGTATGCTAGTACATTCTAGCGAATGTGAATAGATGATATGAAGTCAAACATCTATGGAATCATCCGATCAAGGGTTAGTTATGTAAACCCATTGTTGAAAGAGAGGAGGCCTGCCATTGAGGCATGCAGGTCCCAAGGTACTAACTGGTTTCTAATTCTAGCTCCTAGATAGTGTGTTGAAGTCGATAGGAATAGACTCGTTGAAGGAGGGCCTTGATGTATCCCCCATCAATGACATGAAACTGACACAGATATGCAATTGGTATATCAAATGAACATGGACTGACATAGGTATTGAAACAATATATTTGTGATGATTGAATCCTGAGGCAAATACTTCCCTTGAACACTGAGGCATGACAACATAAAACTCAATAAGGACCAAAACTTGATGATGCAGTGAATACTGTGACTTTCATCGGGTGACCCAAAGGAGTAAGGAAACTCAAAGGATTGGTTCAATGCATAGGTTCAATGGATTGAAATGCGTGCAAAGATAAAATTCCATGTTCAAGGGAGACTCTAAGGATTACATGTAATGTTCTAAAAAACCGCTTGGCTTGCTTCCTTCAATTTTTCCCCCATCCAGATAGATGAGTACCTCTTTTTGATTTAACGAACTTGCAGAGGATAACACATGCTCGATATAACTCACCTTTGGTAAGTCCCGCTTCCTTTGTTTAATGAACTTGAAGAAGTAAGGGTTCAGTCCCGTATGGGCCCTTCAATGTATGATCATTTAACGAGTCTAGAGAAGGTAAACTCGGTTGTTTTTCATATTTAGAGAGTCTGAAAATGACTTAAAGATGACTCCAGGGTTGTCCTTTTTCGTAATTTTAGTCTCGTGAGGCCAAAAAAGAGATAAATTATCACTCGAAAGATTCCCTTAAAAACCTTTTAACAAGTGGGAAAGGAAGCAAGATCACTCGGAAATATTTTCACGTTTAGAGAGTTTGAAAAGAGCTTAAAGGAGACTCCAGGGGGTTCCTTTTTAATATATCCATGCGATCCCGAAAATGAGATAAAAGGTTGCTCAATTACATTCTCATGTTTTTACAAGCGTGAGAAAGAACAAAGACTAAGCTCGGTACTCTTCCCCCAACTTGAAAGCTAGTGGCTTAGCTCTAGAATGATCATCAAAGACTGGAGACATTCCCCCCAAGCTTTAAATCATTCATCGGCTTTGAGTTTGTCATCAATTTCTATACTAGATGGAGAAAAAGGATACAGGTGGATGAAAATAAGGTTCAAATACAAGACTTAACGAAAGACTCAACTCGACATCTAGGAGATATGGAAAAAGACTCGACCTGACAGGAGAGGTGGCTATTTCATTTTTTAATGAGATTGACATAGGAAAAGAACTATGCTCAAGGCTCTGGGTTGAATCCCCAGATTTCTATTTCATTTTTTAACGAGCTTGCCACAGAGAGAAAAACTATGCTCAAGGCCTTTGTTTCATTTTTTAACGAGCTTGCCACAGAGAAGAAAAACTATGCTCATGGTTTCTGTTTGATTTTCTAACGATCTTTCCACAGAGAAGATAAAATATGCTCGTATCTTTTGTTTCATTTTTTAACGAGATTTCCACAGAGAAGATAAAATATACTCGTGACCTTTGTTTCATTTTTTAACGAGCTTGCCACAGACAGGAAAAACTATGCTCACAGACTCTTCTTGATCATGGCTTCCAAGAGGATAACGCTCTGGAAGGATACCATGTCAAGGGACAAAACTCCATAATGGATTCCAAGAGATATTCATTGGATGGAAGAATAATGCTCCAGAAGGAACACATTTCGGGGTCTATGATAGGGGTAAGGTGATCAGGCTCCAATAACCCTACTGAAGAGATCACCATGTCAACTACCGGATCTAAGTCATCGGAAATTTAAGGCATGGGAGACAATGCCACATAATTGACCTGTGACAGGGGTGATATCGACTACATATAAGACCCGTTTAGGGAGGTCATTGGGTTGATGGTCAAGTTAGGGCCAACAAACGAAAGTTGATCAATAGTCACCATCCTTCCATCGTGTGGGAAATATATCACATGAAAAAGAGTGGATACAATAGATTTCATGGCATAGACATAATCTCACCCAAGGAGTAAATCGAAATCCAAGGGGTCCTGGACTACCATAACATCAATAAAGACAATTTTCCCTCCCAAAGTTACGGGAAATTGAGGAAGGATCCCTAAAGGGTGACTAGTTCTTCTGTTAAAAGAGAATAGAGTCTGGGTAACCGACACAAGCTTAGGATAACCCAAATCTTGCCAATCAATAGAGGACAAAATGCTAACGGATGAACCTTCATCTATCAATGTCTGAGGAATGACCCGACCACAAACTTGTACTCTGATCTTGAAAGGAATGTGAGAGGGAAGATGAGGTCTAGTTAGCACACCCCAATAAAAAAGGATGGCCTCATTACTTGGAGGGGTTTTCGCAGGAGAATGAGGAATGTCCCTCGGCACGGTAGATTCTGTATCAATGAGAAAAACATGGGAATAACCGGGTTTACTCTCTAGAGGGAGAGTAGGATCAATCTATGATGGGATCAGATCGACCATGTTGGCACTCTTCAAAGGAAGAGTGGGATTGACTGATAATTTGACCAGAGAAACCACTTTGGCACTCCTTAATGGAGGAGTGGGATCAACCGATGGCAGAACCATATCGACCACTTTGGCACTCTTCAGAGGAGGAGTGGGATTGACCAATGATGTAACCGGAGCAACCACTTTGGCACTCGTTAGAGGAGGAGTGGGATCTGTTATCACTCCAAGAAACCCTCTGTGGTTGCAGACCAGAGGTGCTTGGTAACTTAAGAAATGAATATTTTTGTATTTTGTGAATGTGGGTCAATGGGACAACTCAATATAGCTTATGGCATTCAAACATGAAAATGATAAACAAATAGACAGTGCTCTCAAAGATTGATTAATCAACATATAGCTTTAAAGTGGGTGAAGAAAAGATTGTAACTAAACCAGTACAATGTAGGGTCTAAGAGACAATCAAAAGAATTATTATCAGGCTATGAGCTAAACAATGGGATGACAGCCATTCAAAGCTTAACAACATAGACAATAATGTAGAAGAAATATGGAAAACTGACAATCAAAATTGAAAGGAACCTGTGATCTGTATTAACATAAAGAAGTCTGAGTACAATAGCCAATTACTCTATCCAAAATCGAACCCTTAGAACTCCAAATGT
>JZKD02S1967106.1:136708-157731 GCA_000966675.3 Picea glauca
CCTCTGTTAGCTGTTGATAATCTTGACTTTCCTCAGCGTGCCTCTTTGTAAGCCCCTGTTAGCTGCAGAAAGTATGCACTTTCCACAACGCGCCACTTTGTAGAAGACCCTCCTTAGCTGTTGAAAGCATGTATCTTTGACAGCGCGCCACCCGAGAACTAATTTTAAGAACCTTTTAAGATTTGACACTTTCAATAGTGCGTCAACTGATGAAACGATCTCCTTAGCTGTTGAAAGCTATCGCTTTGCACAGCGCACAATGAACCTTTTGAAAAGACGTTAGCTGTGGAAAGTAAAAAATTACATTTTCGAAAGAGAAGACTTTATGGATCGATTATTTCCTAAGACACACCAAACCAAAAATTTTCTCAGCTGTAAAATCTCAAGAAATGACTTGAAGATACCACTGAAAGCTATGATATCCGCCCAAAACTCGGCCGAAAGGACGGTTTCATTTTGGGAGTTAACAGGATCGACTGATGGTGGAGTCAGATCAACCACTTTGACACTCTTCGGATGAAGGGTGGGACCGACCAATGATGGGACTAGATCAATCACTTGGTCTCACTTTTCAGATGAAATGTGGGGTTGATCGATCACAAAACTAGATCAACTACTTTGGTGAGTGGTTCAATCGAGGATGAAACTAGATTGACAACCTGATCAACCAGACTGACCAAGGATGGAACTGGATTGATCATTCCATCAAATAACGATGGGTTGGGGGAAATCTTGCAATAACCAATTGGAAGTTGAATCTTTTCCAAAAGAGAAGAAGCCTCGTCCATGCAAGGACAAAGGTGAGAATAATGGCTACCTTCACATAACATGCAAGGTAATTTGGCAGTTGTATTCTTCTTACCAACCTTACTAGTTGATGGGGTATCACTAGCATGACTGACAGGGGCCGATGACGTGGAAGACCACATTTCTAAGACCTTGGGAATACCAGGGAAATCCCTCAAAAAGTGGCCACCCTTACAAAGACTGCAAGGTAATTTGGGTTTTGGATCCTTCATTTGAATCTTGTTGACCTCATCAACACTCCCAGTACTATTAACAATAGTTGGTTGCTTGGATCCAACATCTGATATAGTTGGAGGCATGGTCCCTTTCTGTTTCTTCTTCTTCTCTTTCTATTTCTTCTTCCTCTTATCAACCTGGCTACTTGCTTAATAAATTTCACTAGGCAAAGAAGGAGAAAGGTCGACATGAGGTTGATGTGTGGGTGGTGTTCTTACATCTGAAACACTTGCTACATTTGAGATTAACAGAGTGGAAAACAACCATACTGGTAACCCAATTGTGAGACCTGGAAGGCTCAAAGTAGTGATGTAAGGAGGACCAACGTTTCTGTAAGAAGGAAAAACAAAAGGTTCCCTGGAAAATGGGTTTCTTCATTGGTCATTCGAGAACTGATGCCATAAAAATAAAGATCCAACCTAGATTCTTCTAGGGAGAACAAACAACACATGCCAAAATTCAAGTAAGCAAGAAAGCAAACAAAACCTTCTCACAATGAGCACACTAGTTGGTGATGAAATCCAACGTTGTGGGAAAAAAGTAAGAAGGGGTTGAGATAGAGTGGGTGGAAAAGTTATGTTGATGACCTTCTTAATGGACTTACACCCTAGTGCAAGCTCCCACACATAATCATGGGTATACCCTCCAAGGAGCCCGAGTGAGTCTGGCCAACGTCGATTCCAGGTACCGTGAAGACTTGCCCCTCCACAGTCACCTTTTGTAAATATCCTAAAGAGATAGGCCACTAAGGTTACCAACTACAATAGTGATGCCTAGGGAAATAATCAACAATTCGATCTATGTGCAAGGGCAGGGTATCTAGCCCGAAATCAACTTGAAAGGCTTCCACTCATCATTGAGGGTATACCTTCAAGCGACCCCCATAATACGTGCAATCACTACACCAAGACCAAAAAAGAAGTCTGAGAAACTCTGCTAGTCTCAATGCAACCTTAGGTTTGACCCTTGTGTTAGAAGGGCTTCCTAGGACAAAATGCAGCAATTGGATTTCACCATTCCCTAACACAAGATCCTATGTTTGTTTTCATCTTTGGAAAGTTATCTTTCACACCTATTCTAAATCCCTACAACTAATCTAATGTAGGTTTGCTACCAAAAAATGTAAAAATGTCTAATCAATTTTTAGCTTAGCGCTTAATTTTTAAGGATGTTGTTGTTGGACACACCTACCACACTTAGAGGGGGGGGTGAATGAGTGTGGGGATCTTTTACCAAAAACTTCCCTCTTCACATAAAACTCCTTAGTTAACATTCAACATTTATTCATTACCCATTGTTGTCATTTATAACCAGTTAGATGTGAACATATATCAATAACATATATCAACAACACATATCATCAATAATTCATCACCACAAGTAACACAAAGAACACAAGATGTATGCACAATTTTTCTTTTTATTATGGACAACAATCTGGGGTTTATCAACAACAACTGAATAGAGTACAACTCTACAAGAGCACCAACTCTATAATGAAAGACTCAACTTACACCCTCATCACCAACTAAGATGAGGCAACAATCCTCAATAGATATCAATATGTCAATAGATACGAAACCTGTCAGTAGTGCATCCCGCATGTGTATGCACCCTAGCTCACTATAGCCTGCGTGTGCACGCAGCCAATGTATAATGAAACATGCGTATGCTTCTGAGCAACTAGGGTTTTTCTTTGGTTCACATGCTCAGATCCTCTATAACCTGCAATCACTTTCTCTTCTATCTTCCACTGTCCAAACTAACCCATAGTCAGTCACAACATCTCCAAGCTCTCCAATAGCTTTCTCATGCTCCACAATAGATCAATATGAATGCTATCTCAAACATGTATAAGCATCTAGTGTACCATAGCAATCATGTAGCCAATGAATCACAAGAGTACTGATCACTCCATCAACCAAATCAACCAAATTGAACCACATCATAGAAGCCATACCAAGAATTCCCTAAGCATTCCCATCACATCAAACGATAGTATTCATAAAGACAACAATGTAATGATACCAGTGTCTCAGTGATATATCCAAGGCCATAAAATGTATATCTGGAACCTTCCTAATCATCCAAGAGCTTGGCACTAGATCAAACACAAGTCTTCAACATTTTATCTACCATACACTCCTTGTCTTTAGACAACTTGCATATACCTTAATGTATACGCGCCCTAAGCACAGACAACCCGCGTGTACCTCAGAAACTAGGGTTTCTGAAGTTCCAAGAATTTCATCGTCAAGATCTCCGACATTGACGAAACTTTTATGCATCCATGAGATCCTCCTCTTGCTCTCTTCCTTAGAATAGATCTTCAATCATGCTCAAGAGATCCACACCAAAGATACTCTCACAAGAAGCTCTCCAACAATAATCCACAAGATAATCTCACTAGAAGCTCTCCATTGATCCACAAAAAGGATTCTCACTAAAATGTACATTTCATAAGAGATCCTATCTTCTTATTTATACTTTCATATTCTAGTTCACTTAACCCATTTCTAGGTCACTTAACCTATTTTCCTTATTTTAGGGTTAACCACTTTCCATGAATAGAAAGTTATCCAATACTTTATCATTTAAATATTCCTTCTTGATTTTGTCACTTCTTTTTATTATTTAAATAATCCACCTTGACTTTGTCACTTTACTTTATCATTTAAATAACGATTTCTTCTTTTCAAGCACTTTGACTTCTTTGAACTTGGGGGCTTCAAGCCTTCATATGGGGGTCCTCCAACTTCATAAGGCCATAACTCTCAAACCATGAGGAGTTATGTGACATTTCACATAGCACTGGAAATGGCATGACAAGCACTATCCATATAGGATAGTTTCAACAACTTCATTGATCTTCATCTCATTATTCCACATGCAATAATGGTTCCTACAACTGTTCTTATAGGATAACTCAATCCACAAAGCGTCTTCCCGTGAGGGATTTCACCATAAGGGGACCACTTTGGAGTTCATCCATTTGTGCACCTTATCAATCATGATAAGACTATAATGAGTCATATTTTCATGAAACAAACTATGCATCATCATGTATCAATGACAACTCATTGATCCATCTTCATATATGCATCATATCAATGATCCATCTTTATCAATTGGTTTCCACTTTGACATCTATCATTCTCATCAAGGCAAATACATATACATTGTTCATCAATCATCAATCAATCAATTACTTGACATCATTCAATGACATCAATCAATCAAACCATTTTGCATCAATGACACACGATCCAACAATCTCCCAAATAATCAAACCATTGGCATCAACAACAACATGATCCAACAATCTCCCCCTTTGGCATTGATTGCAATACCAACATTGATGTCAACACCAATTACCAATTATTGATGTCAACATGTATATAAGGCATGCTCTACATCAATAGTCAATGTGACTATCTCTCCCCATCAATAAACATCAATCACATCAATGTGATTAACTCTCCCCCTTTGACATCAATGACAAAGGGCCATTCTCCTCTCGGGGTTTCTCCCCCTGCTTGCATTCTCCTTTGGGGTTGATCCCCCTATCTAAATGCCTTTGATCTTCCTCTGAATAATCTCTCCCCTTTTGAACAAGGGATATCACATTGATGTAAAGCTAAATATATATCAAACATACTCCCCTTGTAACCATCGCTCCTCCTGGAATTATGCCTCCGTTCTATTTCTTCAAATATAGGGCTCTTTTCTAGGTATGTATCTGATAAATATATCCTCCTAGAATCATGGGAAGAAGAATAAATCCCCCTAAGGTTATGTATCCACCTATCTTCTCTACAATATGAACAATATGCTACCATATGACGATCCTTGGACTTGTTCATACATCAAACTTGTGCCATACCATACATCATGAAACAAAAGATATGTCACCAATGAAATAGAGAATCAAGAACAATATATCAACCAAGTACATCATGTACCAAAATGTTCCCACCATGCACAACACCCATGTACATCAACAATGTGCCAAAATATATCATCCATGAAAATGTATCCACCATATGCCAACATGTGCATCTACCAATATGCCAACATGTGCATCTACCAATGATGCCAACCATGTGCATCTACCAATATGATAAACATGTGCATCTATCAATATGCTAAACAAATACCATCCATGAGTGTATCATCATGCATCATTACTTGCATCAAGAAAGTATATCAACCATGCATCAATAAGCTAAGACTGCCCAATAATGTACAACATGTCTATCCACTCAACTCACCAACTACATGTCTCAATCTGTAGCCCATCCACATGCAAAATGCATGCACCATGATATCCAACAATACCATGTTCTTCCAATAATACATTATAAGATATATCAATGAAACTTCAATTATGTACCAGCCATGTACCCCAAAAGATTATTTTACATAATCCAATAGATGAGCATTTGATCAACATCAGTCCATACTCATGAGTTAGTGACATGCACCCAAGATTTATTTTATATCATAATCTTGTGTGATATAACTTAGAACCATGAAAACCTGCAACAAACAGTGTCATAACCTACAATAAACAATGTCAGACCCTGCAACACAAAGTTATACCATCACATCAAGTTGCAACCCATGTGCACTTACTTTCTCCCAAGGCTTTACCACATATAAGAGACCTGTTGCACAACAGAGCGTGTATGTATGTGAACTATGGAAGGTCATCCAATGTATGTACATGAACGTCACCAATGTCACCCGCGTATGCCTCAGTAGATGTCTTTCTTAAGCTTCCCTTCAGTCATTCATTCTATTCTAGCTACTCTGTCTTCATTCTATTCTGGCTACTCTGGCTTCTTGATGTCTTCCTTTCTTTGTTCTTTTGAAATTTTCCTTTCCTTGTGTAGATGGTTTCTTTGCAACATTGTCTTCCTTCTTTGATGGAATTACCTCAATATTCTTTGAGGTGATTGCTTCAGCATATGTAGTTTCTTCTTTGTATCCAAGTCCTGATTTATCACATGGTGATCTTTGACTTTCCAAGATCTCATCCAAGATTCGTGAGCTATTTAAGAATTTGTTTGAATTTTCTATATTCTTTTTAAGGTCAACAATTTCAACTTCTAACTTACAAAATGACTCTTCCTTTTCATTTATTTGAATCTTCAATAGTTCTTCTATTCTTCTAGGTTCTTCAATTTGGGTCTTGAGATGGACAATGGTTTCAAAACTTTTGCTAATCTCATCATCTACATTTATATCTTCTTTTCCATTCTTTAGTCTTGTGATATCTTCTTCCTTTTCTTCTAATTTAGAACTCTCTTCTTGTTCTTTGAGCATTCCCTTTAACTTCAAGATGTACCTTTGACTCCTCCTAAGAAACTTCTTAGTGTTATCCGAAAGATAGTTAGAGTGTGTATAAAAATGATCATTCCTATACATGTATAAACCTCTTCAATTTCCTTTTGAAGTTCTAATAGATTTTCTTCTAGTCTTTCCATGGGATAACTATCATCGATATTTACATAAATTGTTTCTAGATCATCTTCTTCACTTGAGAAAAATCAACATCATCACACTTTGAATCATTGCAATCAAGAGTCTTGGGATATTCTTTACCTTCAATATCTTCCTTCTTTCCAACACCATCACATGATGTTTTTCCTTCATTTGAATTGTCTTCAAGATCTTCCTTTGTGCTATCATTACTTGATTCTTTATCTTCACTTGAAATGTTTTCAAAATCACATTTAGAAACAATGCATTCAATAGTTTTTGATGATTCTTTACCTTTGATGATCTTGATGGAGTGGTCTTCAATTTCTTCCTTTTCCTTATTGCTTTGATATGTCTCCTCTAGCTTTAGCCATAGATCCTTGGCGGAAGTGCATTGTTCCATGCTCTCTTTGATAGGGCTTGAGAATCCACTAAGAATGGTCTTGAGAGTCAATGCATCATTCTTCTTTCCTTCCCTTTGAGATGAAAACTTTGACTTGTTCTTCAATGGAACTGATCCACCAATGGTTGCCTTCCAAATAGCTGCTCCCATTGTTTTCAAATATAATCTCATATCTATTCTCTAGGTAGAATAGTCTTCCTCGTCAAGGATTGGAACTTCATCATCCATTTGTGTGTCTATGGATCTCCTTCAAGCTTGTTAAGTCTTTAAGTGAAGGCCCCCTATGATACCAATTGTTGGACACACCTACCACACTTAGAGGGGGGGGTGAATGAGTGTGGGGCTCTTTTACCCAAAACTTCCCTCTTCACATAAAACTCCTTAGTTAACATTTGACATTTATTCGTTACCCATTGTTTTCATTTACAAACAGTTAGATGTGAACATATATTAGCATCATATATCAACAACACATATCATCAATAATTCATCACCACAAGTAACACAAAGAACACAAGATGTATGTACAATTTTTCTTTTTATTATGGACAACAATCTGAGGTTTATCAACAACAATTGAATAGAGTACAACTCTACAAGAGCACCAGCTCTATAATGCAAGACTCATCTTACACCCTCAGCATCAACTGAGATGAGGAAACAATCCTCAACAGATATCAATCTATCAACATTTATGCGATCTGTCAGTAGTGCATCCCACGTGTGTACGCTCCCTGGCTCACTACAACCCGCGTGTGCACATGGCCAGTGTATAATGCAACATGCGTATGTTTATGAGAAACTAGGGTTTTTCTTTGCTTCACATGATCAGATCCTCTGCAACCTGCAATCACTTTCTCTTCTGTCTTCCACTATCCAAACAGACCCACAGTCAGTCACAACATCTACAAGCTCTCCAATATCTTGCATTGCTATCTCAAACATGTATAAGTTTCTAGTATACCATAGCAATCATGTCACCACTGAATCACAAGAGTACTGATCACTCCATCAACCAAATCAACCATCATAGAAGCCATACCAAGAATTCCCTAAGCATTCCCATCACATCAAACAATAGTATTCATAAAGACAATAATGTAATCATACCAGTGTCTTAGTGATATATCTGAGGCCATAGATTGCAGATCTGGAACCTGTCTAATAATCCAAGATCTTGGAACCAACTCAAACAAAAGTCTTTACCATTTTATCCACCATACACTCCTTGTCTTCAAACAACCCACGTATACCTTAATATATATGCACCTTAAGCATAGACAACCCGCGTATACCTCATAAACTAGGGTTTCTGAAGTTTTGAGAATTTTTCCATCAAGATATCCAACATTGTTGAAACTTTGATGCATCCATGAGATCCTCCTCTTGCTCTCTTCCTCATAATAGATCTTCAATCATGCTCAAGAGATCCACACCAAAGATTCTCTCACAAGAAGCTCTCCAACAATACTCCACAAGATAATCTCACTAGAAGATCTCCATTGATCCACAAAAAGGATTCTCACCAAAAATGTACATTTCACAAGAGATCCTAGCTTCTTATTTATACTTTCATATTCTAGTTCACTTAACCCATTTCTAGGTCACTTAACCTATTTTCCTTATTTTAGGGTTAACCACTTTCCATGAATAGAAAGTTCTCCAATACTTTATCATTTAAATATTCCTTCTTCATTTTGTCACTTCTTTTTACTATTTAAATAATCCACCTTGACTTTGTCACTTTACTTTATCATTTAAATAATGATTTCTTCTTTTCAAGCACTTTGACTTCTTTGACCTTGGGGGCTTCAAGCCTTCATATGGGGCTCCTCCAACTTCATAAGGACATAACTCTCAAATGGTGAGGAGTTATGTGACATTCCACATACCACTAGAAATGGCATGACAAGAACTATCGATCTAGGATAGTTTCACCAACAACTTCATTGATCTTCATCTCATTATTCCACATACAATCATGGGTCCTCCAACCATTCTTGTAGGATAACTCAATCCGCAAAGCATCTTCCCGTGAGGGATTTCACCATAAGGGGACCACTTTGGAGTTCATCCATTTGTGCACCTTATCAATCATGACAAGACTATAATGAGTCATATTTTCATGAAACAAACTATGCATCATCATGTATCAACGACAACTCATTGATCCATCTTCATCTATGCATCATATCAATGATCCATCTTTATAAATTGGTTTCCACTTTGACATCTATCATTCTCATAAAGGAAAATACATATAAATTGTTCATCAATCAATCAATTACTTGACATCAATCAATCAAACCATTTTTCATCAATGACACATGATCCAACAATATCCCAAATAATCAAACCATTGGCATCAATGACAACATGATCCAACAGTTGTTACTCAAAAGGAAAATGGCATGGACAATATGGTATTTTGACCGACTTGAAAATTATGCAAAGAGATGAAGATGCAATATTTTCATTTCGATGAAATCAATGCTATGATAAGGAGAAAACATTCATCATTTCAGATGCACAATGTCGCAAAATGCAAAAAAAACATGCAATTCCACTACTTCAAATGCAAGATAGTTTCACTACCCAAATGCAAGAATGCATTTATCTTCTTTGTTTGATTATGATGTATACAGAAATTAAATACAAAACCTTCAATGCTCCACTACTTTCAATCATGAGAAAGAGTCCCATGTAGATGCAAAAGACACGAAGCAAAAGGGCTACAAACAAAGCATGCACTCAAGGCAGTGAGGTATGAAAGAAAACAAGTTAAAACTTGTTCTAACAAGCAAGAAAACCATCAAATATTATACAACCAATAAATAATTCAAGGTACACAAATAAAATGCAGAGAAGAATCCAAGAAAGGATAGGGAGAAAGAGAAATCACTCAAAACTGTCCCGACAAAACAAGCAGTTAGAAAGGGCAATTTTCACATTTCTGAAAGATTTCAATCTCCAATAAAGACAATAAGGGGTGATAAGAGCCAAATATTATCCTAGATAACTTCACAAACCATCCACAAAGACTACGTAAAGACTTCCACAAAATAGGCTGTAAACATCTGAGCAGAAAAGGGCAAAAAACCTCCAAAACAAAGACTAGCGCTCCCTGTCTCAAGGGGACAGAGCATTGCAATGCACCCCTAAACACTATGGGGGAGCGCTAGAAAAATATCAGCACCCTAGTATGGCCTGGGGGGGGGGGGGGGGGTTGTTCCTCCTAGAAACACAAAAAAGAAGCCAAAAAGTTGCAAAAAAGTCACTCATAATGCATAAAAGATGGTGAAAATGCTAGTGAAGGTAGGAGAAGGCTAATGGATCATAAACAAATAGAAAAAGTGATATGAAAGGTGTTAAAATGGTAGGAACAATGCCAAGGAAGGAAACCAAAACTTAAAGTTCACTTCTTTAATGGAGTCGCCAATTTTTGTTATAGAGAAATCTGCCTGCGGACAAGTGGATTCTCTCTTGGGATCTAGGATCCTAAGACCAAGACACAAAAGTGCTATTGTGGACACTGGATTTCCTTTGCATGAATCTAAAATATTCAAAGAAGAAGAAGGAATAAGGGTAAATACATTTCATCAACATTTTTCCTTTCTCGATCCAAGCTAATATTGATCTTCAAGTTCTTCAGAAGGTCCTAAAATACAATGAGAAACAACAATGACACTTCCTACTCTACCATGATTAGCTTCATAATGAATCTATAAAAGAAACAAGTTCATGAAATGTATGAAAACTTTAAAGGAAATAGACCAAGCATAGATTTATATTAATGAGAACAAAGTGATGGTTACAACCATGGATGTACTGCAACAACTTAACCAACCTCCCTTTTTCTAGACCCTTGCTCAAATATTCCACACACAGAATGTTGATGTTCAATGATATATCCCATATGATATCATAAGTTAGATGCTTCACAATGTCTCTCCTTCCCTTCCTTATGAGATCATAAGTTAGGTGCTTCTCTCAAACTCTATATGTGCCTTTCACCATGAGAAGGCCTCCTTATATAAGCTTGGAGATACCCAACCACTTGTGAGATATTTGGGATAAGTTGAGGATTCTTCTCCTTCAGTTGTGGATCTTCCCTAAGATCATGCCTTGACCTCAGATTCAAATCCAACCAACTTCAGAGATTGAGGGGATTCTTCCCTGATTTATCCCATAAAACCAAAATTTGTTCATAAAGGGTAGCGCTCCCCTAAAAGGGTGCACAGAGTGTTTCAACGCTCCCCCAAAGAAGGCTAGGGAGAATCGGTGCTCCCTGACAGTGGGTAGGGGAGAACTGCCTTCCAAAAATCATTTTTAAGTGGTTTTCTTCATGGAAAATGATTTGTACTCTTCATCAAATGGTTTCTCCTTATTAAAAACAATCTTTGAGGGTGTCTTAAGTGTCCCTGTGATGTTGTTAGAGGCACGACATAGGAAAGATGGTAGTATGATGTTTGTGACACTTGTGACATTTTTGGTCAAGATGCAACACTTGCAGACAAGATGCGACACTTACAAAACTTGTAATGACGACACTTGCAACACTATTGAAGTGAGTAATTTTGATGTGTAACACCCACCACATGGATGCCTTCCCTTTCAGTTGGTACATTGCAATTATTCCTTTTGCATGAGAGGAATAATTCTCCAGTTGGAAGTATTTCCTCATGCTAGACAACCATGTCTTGGAATATTCCTCCTTATGGTGCTCTCCATCAAACGTGGGAGGCTTAATCTTGTTAATCTCTCCCTTTAGTTCATTTAATCCAAATATACTATGTTTTCTGGTAGGATATGGGCTTGAACTTCTGTGTACCTCCTTATTGGAATGTTTCAGGGAGTGACGATGATGCCTGCTAACACTTCTTGATCTTCTTTTCTTCTCAAGAATCCCGTGACTCCCTGTTTTAATTGAGTCACTCTCCTTATCCAATTTATTTTTCAAGGGGGGTTCGAGTTGATGGGAGGATGACACGTATAAGGGTCCCACATGGAAAATGCCACCAACTCAGATACCCCCCCCCCGATTAAAGGAAGAAAGTTCTGGGGGGGTCTGATATGCCCTGTCGACCGTAGATTTGAGTGCCCAATTATCGGTCACTGATATTAGTGCACCCTTCTTCCAACTTATCATGTCCTTCCACTTTAGAATGATCTAATGACTGAAATTTACTTCGGATTATCTAACAATCGAGGATTTATTTCAACTCTCTGGGTCTCCAGGCTTCGAGAATTTCAAAACTCAAACTGACGCTTTGGATTAGATGGCCCAGATTCACTTTAGATGATCTAATGCTTGAGATTTACTCTAGCTGATTTGATGACTGAGATCTATTTCAGATGATCAGACGAACGAGATTTAGTTTATCTCTCCGACTCTCTGGGATTCGAGAATTTCAAATCTCAAACTGAAACTCTTGAAGTGATTTTTCTACAGCGTAACTTCCTCACATATTTAGAACTGAAACAAATTTTGTTCGTTGATCAAGATCTTAGATAAAAAAACTCGATTTGTCTGTGATGCAGCTTTTCCTTGGATTAAATCCAATAGCTCTCCATCTCTACTTATCCTATCCTTCCATTTATTTCAATCCCATGGATGACAGAAATTTGGGTGATCGAGATGTCATATCTCAGCCCTTTCTTATCCTGTCCTTCCACTTAAATCAATCCGACAGCTGACGAAAGTTTGGATGATCAAATTCTCAATCATTTTTCCCCTCTTATCCTATCGTTCCATTAATTCAATCTGATGGTCATTGTTTCTCTTCCTCGTGAGTTTTTGATCTCTCTAACTTATAAGGTTTTCTAAGTGTTCAAGGATCTCAACCCTTTCTCCTCCCGCGAGTCCATCTCTTGGACCTCATCTGCACTTCTAGAAACCGCTATCTCTTCTGACCTTTCTCGTATTCTTCTCTCTCAAGGTTTGGTTCATTGTTTTTCTTTCCATTAATGATAGGCACACCCTTTCTATAAACATTCCAACAATATCCCCCTTTGGCATTGATGGAAACCCTGGAAGGCTACACTACTCTTCTTAGACCTCCAACTGTAGCATCCAGACCACACATTTTTCTCCCCCTTTGACATCAATGTCAAAGAAAACTGAGAGTGACTCTATTTTCCTTCTGATCAAATGTAATGTCCCCAACTACCACTGGGTTAGAAAACACTACCGAAACACTCTTAACTCAACCACTTTCTATCCAACCACCAACAAGCCGCCGAGCCAACTTCATGATTCAGATTCTCACTTAACTCTGATACCAAACTGTAACATTCCCCGAGCCTCAACCCATGGACGAGGAAATGATACTGTGGAATAATATGAATTTAAATGAAGTTAAATGACTTAACATAGAGGAAACACATAATTACTGCTATCATACAGAATTAATGGAATTAACAATAATTCATCTACGCAACTGAATTCATGATAACATACAAGCATCACAGACATGCAAAACATATAAATTAAGAACAATATGATACTTATCTGTTAGAATGATGGGTAACACCACCTACTGCATGCAGACCTTCCATGAACCTCCCAGCCTTATACTACAATGTTCCTCACTCTCAGCAGTAGGTCACCCCAGATATGGGACTAAGCTCCACCAGTAAGGAATTCCTAGGCTAGGAAAGGTCAATAGGGAAGTCACATAGTTACAGAGGAAGGATTCTCTCCTAGGAGTCACTTATGCCCACTACTCATATAATCCCATTCCCCACATACCTGTCCCACCCCAGGAGTACACACCTTCATTATCCTATAGTCCATTAGCTACTTCACCTTCTTTTCCTTGGGATTTAGCAACAGGTTCGACCAGAATTATCAGAGATCTGTAGAAACTACAGGACCCCTTCTAGGATATCTCACTTCCTCAACACACTCTCTCACCTGGAGAGAGTTGCTCACAGGCCTAACAACCTACTTCTTCAACTTAGTTCCAACACAGTGAGGACACAACAACAAGGCTCAACAAGGAACAAACAATGAGAGCAAGCCACACTCATTCAAGGATCAACATGACCACCACAGACAACTGGGAAATTGGGTAGGGACTCCCAAAATGATAACAGTTATACGCTAATACACAACAAACTCAGGCAACTACCCAGGTGTGTCGTTTCTATAGAAGGCACATGATTTTCCACATATTTTCCACTGGTTTCTAGGTGCATGATAAGGAAATTACAGAGGTCGACGATGGATACATGTGAGCTCATACAGAGGATGGAGAGTGGGAGGTCGAACCCCCATCATGGCTCAAATATTGGGTTAAATTGCATGTGCCTGAGCCGACACATGTCACCCATGAAGTT
Organism: Picea glauca; assembly: GCA_000966675.3. Classification (NCBI taxonomy): domain Eukaryota; kingdom Viridiplantae; phylum Streptophyta; class Pinopsida; order Pinales; family Pinaceae; genus Picea; species Picea glauca. The sequence continues at coordinate 150,960 of JZKD02S1967106.1, forward strand.
TCATGCACTCTAGCAAGTATGTGTTCCCTTTTCCAAGAACTTAGGATAAAAATATACCTTTCACACCATTTTGAAATAATAATAAATTATTATCTCAAGGACTTATACCCTCGATATTATCCCCTCTTCCAACCTCTCAACCCCATATCCCTTACCTAGCCTTGTGGAATCTTAGTGCCCCATCGATCTTTCTTCATGGTCGGTCTACACACAATGGTGTTTATATTTTATTAATAATATGCATTATTACAAATACAAAATCAGTCTTCTAGCCTTGGCATCTACCTCACCAGCCTAATAAACACATAATCCTCTCAGCTTATAATCACTCAGCTCACCAACCTATAGAAAAATTTACAATTCTGTAGGGGCTCAGTCTTGGGGTATTACATCAGAGATGAAATAATAATTATTCCCCTGATTAAATATACTATGAGCACTCTCCCCCTGATCAGATAGACTATTCTATCTTGATAATGGGGTCATGCCCAACTTCTGGCGTTGATACTCAAATTGAGCTTTTGCAAGTGGTTTAGTGAAGATATCAACAATCTGATCTTTATATGGAATATAATTAAAAGATACAATAGTGTTGGTTACTTGTTCCCTCAAGAAGTGATACTTGATAGGTATATGCTTGGTCTTGGAGTGAAATTCAGGATTCTTTGACACACTAATTGCACTAGTATTATCACAATGAGTTGGGATCGGTGAATTATACTTTACCTCCAAGTCTGCAAGTGTCTGAATCATCCATAATACTTGGGTACAACAAGTGGCAGCTACAATGTATTCAACTTTTGTAGTCGATAAGGAAATGTAACCTTGCTTCTTTCTCAACCATGGTACAAGAGAATCTCCTAAGAATAATGCACCTCCACTCGTGCTTTTCCTTTTATCCACGTAGTTAGCCCAATCAACATCTGAATAGACCGATAGTTGAAAATTATGATTCCTAGGATACCTTAGGCCATAGTTCATTGTTCCTTTCAAGTATCTGGATATTCTTTTGACAGCTAACACATGACTTTGTTTAGGTGTAGCCTGATACCTTCCTACCATTCCAACATTATTCATTATGTCTAGATGGGATGTCATGATGTACAATAGGTTTCCTATCATAGACCTCTAGGAACTCTGATCAACATCAGGTGAGTCATCATCCTTTCTTAACTTGCATCTAGTGACCATAGGTGTGCTCATAGGTGTAGAATATTCCATTTGAAACCTTTTCAACATTTCTCTTAGATATTTCTCCTGAGAAAGAAATATTCCTTCAGACCTCTGAGTAATTTGCAGACCAAGAAAAAATGATAGTTCCCCTATCATAGACATTTCAAATTTAGACTGCATGGCAGAAGCAAACCATTGTACCAATGAAGAATTATTGCTTCTGAAGATGATGTCATCTACATAGACCAACAAAAAGAGAAAATCATTACTCTCTGTTTTGATATATAGATTATTGTCAATTGTTCCTCTCTTGAACCCTTTGTCTTGAAGATACTTATATAGTCCATAATACCAGGAATGAGGATCTTGTTTCAACCCATATAAGGATTTCTTCATCTTGCAGACAAAGTCAGGGTTATCTGACAGTTGGAAATCCCCTAGTTGTTCCATATATAATTCTTCTTTTAGATCTCCATTTAGAAAATCTGACTTGACATCCATTTGATATAATTTAAACTATTTATGACAAGCATAGGCAAGAAACATTCTAATAGCTTCTAATCTTGCTATGGGAGTAAATGTTTCATCAAAATCTGGTCCTTCTATTTGAGCATATCCTTTGCAAACCAATCTGGCCTTGTTTATTACAATATTTCCTTGCTCACTCATCTTATTTTTGTAGACCCATTTGGATCCTATTACATTTTTATTTGTTATCCTAGGAACGAGTTCCCAAGTGTCATTTTTTTCGATCTAGTCCAGTTCCTCATTCATTGATTTTACCCAATTTACGTATTTACTGGCTTCATTAAGTTTCTTGGGTTCCACCATGGATATGAAGGCTATATGTGATAGCTTGGTGTCTTTGATTATCCTTCTCCTGGTTTGTACACCTTTGTCTTTCTCACCAATTATCTAACTTTCAAGATGATTCTTTTGAGTAATTATGGAGGAAGGATTTGATGTTGATTGATGTCCTAACTCTTATTTTCTGGGTATCTCTTCTCCACCTGATTCATCATCTTCTTGTGACTCTGAGATTTGTTGTTCTTCATTTTCATTATTCTCATCATCTTTTTCATCTGGCTTAGTGCTTATTCTCTGTTGATGTTTTACAAGAGCTTCTTCATCAATTCGAACATCAATACAGTCTACTAATTCATGCATTCTTTTGTTAAAGCATCTGTATCCTTTACTGTTTGTTTCATATCCTAAGAATATACCTTCATCATCTCTACTATCAAATTTTCTGAGATGATCATCATTATTCTTGATGTAGCATTTAATTCCAAATACTTTGAAGTGCTTGATTGATGCAGGTTGACCAAACCACAACTTATATGGGGTTTTATCACTATTCGGACTTATATGCACTTTGTTTAGAATATGAACAACCGTTTGGACAACCTCCACCCAAAAGGTTTGTAAAATGTCCCTTTCACTCATCATATCCCTTGCCATCTGCTAAACTGATCTATTTTGGTGTTCTACAACTCCATTTTGTTAAGGAGTACCTGGAATAGTATATTCTCTTTTAATTCCATATTTGTCACATAATTCTTTGAAGTCTCCTGATAGAAACTCTCCTCCCTTGTCTGAGAAAATTTCCTTTAACTTCCTTCCTATTTGATTCTCAGCTAATGCCTTAAAATTTTTGAACTTCTCAAACACATCAGATTTTTCTCTCAAAAAGGCAACTGGCGTAAGTCTGGAGAAGTCATCAATGACTATCATAAAGTAACTTTCTCCTCCAGTAACTTCCTTTCGTGATGGTCCATACAGATCCATATGAACAATTTGAAGTGGTTTCTATGAATATGTGAAACTCTTTGATTTGAATTGAGCACGAGTCAACTTCCCCATTTGACATGATTCACATACTGAGTTATTAGGCTTAGATATTCTTGGAAGGTCTTTCAAAACACCTTCATTATTCATTTTGACAATATGATCAAAATTTAGGTGTCCAAGCCTTCTGTTCCATAACCAACTTTCATCAAATTTTCTTAAATGACATTTCTCCTTATATTCCTTCAGAACATATACATTGTTTTTAGTTATAACCCCTTTTGCAATTATCTCTCCTATGTTTGTTGTCTTTATTTTACAATTCTTGGTAATGAAAGTGACTTCACATCCTCTGTCACATATTTGACTGACACTGTGAATATTATGATTTAAACCATCAACAAATAATACATCTTGATATTTTCTTCTTCCATTACTTAAGCTTACTAGATCTTTACCTTTGATCTTTCCTCAAGCATCATTTCCAAAGGTCACACTCCCTGATTTATTTTCTTTGAGTGATAGGAACTTAATTTTGTCACCTATCATATGACTGGAGCATCCGTTGTGAATATACCAAGGGTATTTTTGTCTTTGAGATGACAACACTAATGCACACTTGTTATCTTCATTCTTCTTCCAAACCTTGATGTTTTCAGCTTTGTGAATTGAATCTGTCATATAGTTCTTTAAGAAGTAGTCTACAGCTTTATGTCCATAATTATGGCAGATGTAACATTATGGTTCATTGAATAAAGGATCATAACGATTGTTATGCTCAATCTGCATCTTTTTCCTAGCCATCACATGATTTGCAGTCTGTGGTTGTTTGTTACTTGGTTGTCTATTTCTTTGTTGTGGTAGGTATTTATTCCTTGGTTGTCTTGATTGTTCATGTCTAAATATTAAAGAACAATTTATAGCTTTGTGGCCAAAGTTAGAGTAGTAAAAACAATATCCATAGAAAAAATCTTTGTACCTAGAAAATGGATGTATTCTTTGAGCAGGTCAATTTATTCCATGCTAATGATTTCCTTGAGAAGAGGGTGCATTATTTCTTTATTCTACATATTCAGTTCTGGTAGCTTCTCTTTCACTCCTCCTTGGCGACTGATTCTCTTCCTTTGTTTCTGCAAGTTTGTTGTTGTCAATGGTTGTAGATTTGACAAACTTGATGGATTCTTTGTTGCTTGGCTGAACACTACTTGATCCTTATTCATAACCCAAACTAGTTTTCAACTTTGAATTCCTTTGTTGATTTAGAATTGAGGCTAATCCTTCTTAGGCTTTAATACTTGTCAGATTTTGATGATACAAGGCCTGCAATTTCTCTAGATCTTTTTTGACAGTCACTACTTCAGCTTCCAATTTTTCACCTTTTGTTTCGACTTCCTTAAATTGTTGTTTGAGGATGTATTCAATCTTCTTAGCTTCTTCTAACTTAACCTTCAACATATTAATTTATTCACATGGTTCCTTGCATGTTTTCTCATACCTGAGCAGTAACTATTTTTTTTTCTTTTCTTTTCTCCGAGTCTATCAATTGCTTCCATGGCATTGACAAATTCTCCTTCAAGATCTACTACTGCTTCACAATCAATGAAATCACTTTCTGTATCTTCAGTGTTTATATCTTCTAACTCTATTAGCATGATATCATTTAGTTTATCTTCAATAGAAGAGTCACTGCTTTCATCATCTAAGGGATCATTATCATTGTTTACACAAAGGATTTTCTTCTTAAAATTATTCTCTTTATAGACCTTCTTGTGTTTGTTCTTCTCTTCATCGTCATATGTATGATCCTTTCTTTTGTGAGGACACTTAGATGCAAAATGACCTATATTACCACAATTGAAACATTTGAAGGGCAGTTTACCTTTGTACTTTCCTGATCCTTTCTTCAGTCTTCTCACAAAATTTGCTTCAATCTCATCTATATCGGAGTCTGTGTTTTTCTCTACTTTAAAATATGCCTCTCTTTTAGTGAATTTATCTTTGGTGATTCTCATTTAATAATCAGTTAGGGTTCCAAGAATTTGATCTACTGTCAACGTTTTGAGAGCAACTATTTCCTCTATAACAGATACCTTTGAGTTAAATCTATCAAGAAGAGATCTTAATATTTTCTAGACTAGAAAATATTCAACTATCGTTTCACCTAGGCCTTTCATAGTGTTGACAAGTTCTTCTATATGTGATAAGTACTTACTAATAGTTTCATCTTCATCCATCTTTAGCTGATCAAATTTCAGTTTGTGAGTCTGAAGTTTTGCGTCTTTAACCTTTTCATTACCTTCATAACTACATACCAACTTGTCCCACATAACTTTTGTTGAATAACAATGCATGAATTTGACAAACTTGGCTTCAGCAAGTCTAATGAGGAAGGAATTCATTTCTTTTGCATTAAAGCTAAACTCCAGCTTATCATATTTTGAGGCCAAGACTACAGGCTTGACATATCCCATTTCAATGACATCCCAAACATCAACACCCAAAGACATTAAATGTGTTCTCATCCTTATTTTCTAGAAGGCAAAGTTTGTTCCATCAAACAGGTGGGGTCTATTAGTTTAACTTCCATCATGAATAGTCATGTTCAAGCTTAAGGATCTACCTTTGATCAAAGGCACCAACTTTGATACCAATTGTTGGAAATATAATTGATTAGAGGGGCGGGGTTGAATCAATTATGTATATAATCTTGAAACTTTTCCTTTTATTTTATGATTTTTTCTATATTATTATTTAATGTGTTGCTGATAACTTAACATGCATAGATATACAATGATCATTCACACAGAATACACAAAGAAACTGATTTTCCTAAGGAAACCCATAAAAGGTTAAAACCTCTTCTTCTTAGGATGTCAATCAAGCTCCAACTTTCATGTACATCACAGTCTTTGATCTCCAACTCAAATATGAGGCTACAACCTATGATAGCAAGCTATAACTTGCAGAGAGCACCAACTCTCAGATTTATCTAGCGCTAACTAGATGGAAGCACCAACTCTCAAGTTTCTCTAGCACCCACTAGATGGAAGCACCAACTCCCAGAATATATTATAGCACCAACTAGAATTTAGAGGACTGCAATCCTCCCTAGTACTACCCTACCACCTTGATTGAATCTTACAAAACTTTACTTACTCGCTCTGTCTCTGATATGTTCTGTTACAACTCAATGTCTCCTTCGCCTTATTCAACCTCTATACCATGTTCCTCTTCTGCATCATTCAACTTCTATGCTTGATCCAGGTTGATATCGGTGGCCACCCACCTTTTCTAGATAGCTCAAAAAAACATTCTTGCAATTTTGGTAATTTACTATTTTTAGTAGTTATTCAGGTACTAAACCTTCGGAGCCGTTTTGAGTCCCTAAACAACGTTTTTTTGGGTATGTTGCAATCAAAAAATTTCATCATAAAACTTTTGTCAAAAGTTGTAGTCCTCAGATATATCTTTCAAATGGGCTATCGTACACCTAAAACAAAGATCATATGGAAAATTTACGGCCCTGGTAAGTTGATGTACTAACTTACCCAAAACGGGGCCCACATGACTTTTGGCGCTTCATCTCCTAGGGTTAGGTTTTTGGATGTATAGAGTTTTTGTTGGAAGATTGGTTGTTGTCATTGATGTCAACCCTAGTCATGGGTTTTGGATCACAATATTTATGAAGTTATTTGTACATGAAGGAAAATGCACATGCAGATACAACACCCATGGATGGATAGTATACATCATGTTGTTTCCGGTGGTATGTGGCACGTCACATGGATCCTCATGGTTGAGGAGAAATGAA
>JZKD02S1967106.1:157741-184072 GCA_000966675.3 Picea glauca
GATAATTAAAGAAAAGAATTACAAAATAAGAAAGTGTCAGGTCGGCCCTAATGTTAAAAGGAAGTGACATAAATGGTATAAATAAACATCATCATACATTCATTTGATACAAGTCAAATTTCAGAGGGAAGAAGAAGAAAAAGAAGGCCGGATTTCAAGGGAGGATGAAGTCTTTTGGTGATGTGTTCTAAGTATCAACAGTTTTGACACTCCTATTTATTGTAAAAAGGCCTTCAGAGCCTCATTGTAATCATCTTCTTGTGAATGAGTGTAGACATCACATATCTTCTCAGAGATAAGCCACCACCATTCCAGCAAGCTTGTTTTTTGCTGCATTTTACAGTTTTAGCTTATTTCCTTATTGAATAGAAAACTAGTTTTACTGTATATCTGTTATTTTTTGTTAAGCATATGTTAATAATTAGTAGTCATTTCATTCTACTCATAAAATATTGATTGGTGGTATCAAAGGGGTCTGCTCGCTATTGTCTTAATGCATGTCCCCAACAAGGTCAGAGTACAAAGAATTGGGTCTTGAGCTTGTTTCTCTTGAGGACCAAATCTCTCACATGCCCAAGCGACCTCTCATGGCAGGAGAAAATAAAGATGATGGGACAAGAGAACCTTTCAAAATGTTGCTTGAGGAATCCCTCATGCAAAAGAGTAATGAGATGATGGATAGTTTCACACAAATCCTTCGGCGGCTACCCACAAGTGACGTATCTTCTTCAAGCGGAGGTGCCACACCCTTTAAGGTACAAATAAACTTCAATATTCCTGTATTTGAAGGTCAGATAGACACATATGGAATAGATAAGTGGTTGAATATAATAGAATGGTATTTTTCTGTTCATAACTTTTTGAATAGAGAAAAGATTACTTTTGCACTCCTCAAAGTCGTTCCCCATGTCAAAGATTGGTTGGAAATTTTTTGTGAGCAAAAGGAAACAGAGGAACCCTCGTTATTTATACTCAGGACCACTTAGGAATCCTTCAAGGATGCTATTAAGGAACAATACTACCCTGTTGGAAGTTATGAAATTTTTTTTACCAAATGGACCACACTGCGGCAAGAAAGAGACCAAGCAGTCCTAGAGTTCACAAATATCTTCCATACCTTGCGCACCAAGCTAGGTATCAAATATTCAGAGCGACCTATGGTGCTCAAGTATCCTGGTGCTCTGCATAGATACATCCAGACTGAAATGGAATTTCTAGACATCTCGTCCTTGGGCATGACCTACCGATATGCCATCAAAATCGAACAGAAGCTCAAACAAAAGATGCAGCAATCTAGGCCCGGGAACATGATGCAGAAGCATCTCTCCACATCAGCCAGCCACGTTAGCATGTGTGTTCAAGGCTGAAGAGAGGTGCAACCCTCGTCTTCAATTTTGAATTTGAATGAATGTAATTTAATGTCTTAGGCTGGTGAGATGTGAAGCCATGCTTTTCATAGGCGTAGAAGTAGGTAGACCTTTAATGCTTTGAAGGCTGAGATCTAGATCCAGATGGTGGACTAGATAGCCCATTCAATGTAATTGAATAGGGTAGGTAGATTGGAGGGAAGAGCTCAAAGATCCGCCTCATGTAAAATATCTTTAATTTGGTAATTGTATCTAAATAGTAGAGAGTCTACGAGGAGAGAGCAAAAGAGAAGAGTCGAGACCTTGTTACAGTCCGCGCTCAGAACACCTTTGTAAAGAGACAATTTGATTAATACAAACCAGAGAAGATTTTCCTACATGTTGTTTGTGTTATGTGAGTGTCTTTGTGTGTTCTTTATGCTGTAGATGTATACTAGACATTTGTAGGGAGTTGTTTTGATTTCAGGATTGAGAGGTTCTTTGTGGTTTCATGCCAAGAGGGCATGACAGAGTACTACGGTCTCTAAATATCAGTGCATAGATGCACTCCTGAACTCTACGGAGTTAGACAAAGATGTGCTAGTGGGCACAGAAACTGAAATCATCAATTAAAAGCCAGACTTGTGAGGTTACTGAAGACCTCAGGAGGCAAGGCTGTGGAGAACATAGTTGCAGAAAGAATCTCTGAGGAGTTATGTAAATCTCTGCCAGGTAGGCATTGAGACGGTGCAAGGAGGGCAGAGAGAAAGAACTCTACTGCGAGTTCATAAGAAGCAAGAATCACTGAGGATTCTTGATACTCTTCTAGGAGGGCATTGAGTAAGTGCTAGAGCACACAGGATGAACTCTTTGAGTTCAGAGATAGAGGAAGAATCCAGGGAAGGATCTTCACAGGATTGCCGAACACCCTAAGTACTCAACAATAAGTTGTTTGAGTAGAAGGATAGCCAAGAGGGCATCTGAATTCTCCATCTGAGGGAGAAAGGAAAAAGGATGAGTTTCATTGGAGGTCGAAGCTACAGGAAAACTCAAGATGGATAACACTTTGTGTGCACGTGAAGACTTTGCAAGAAGCACAGAAGATGAATAATCCTTTGAGGATTCAAGGAGAGAAGATCAAGTGGAATGATGCCATTGAGAATGCGGGTGGGACTTAGGACTAAAATCTCACAGAAGAAAGGTAAAGGTTGAGGCCTTTAGCCATGGAGAAATCTTCCAAGTAGCGGAAGGAAGCGCATGCTCAGGAGGGAGAGTACAGCTGCCATTAGATTATACTAGAGAAGAGATCTGAGCCATCAAATTTCCCACATTCAGGAAGCAACGGAGGAGCACACAGAGAAGGTACAGATATGAACCATTAGATATTAGCCATAGAAATTGATAGCCTTTAGATATGTCAGGATTTGTGAGGGGGTTAAGCCCTCATACAGTAGAACGAAGAAGAAAGTCCTGAGAAGGAATTTGTATCAGGATATCGACGTTCAGGAGTTCGAGAGTCCAGAGGATGAGAATCCGGGCACTCGAACTCAGAAGTCACAAAATAGAGAAAGAGTCTAAGCCATCTGATTGGAATGACACGCGTCGTGAGATTACCCGTATCGGGGGTTCGAACATCGAAGGTTAGAAAGGGAAGTCCTTCAACTTCGCGAGTGGCGAAACTGTGAAGAAAATCAGGACCGTCCATTGGAGAGTGGACATGTGGCATACTCACCGACATAGAGGTCAAACCTTTGTTGACCATTTTAGGGTTTCATGAGTCAAAAGACCAAGAGCATAGAATTAGGATTCATGAAGTCATAAAGTATGAAATTCCAAAAAGGAAGGAAGTTCCATCGTGGGACCCGTGTAGACGACGTGTCAGAATTTATCCATTTTGGCATATAGAAGGATAAGGGGCCAAGAATTTCATCCCAAAATTCCTGAAGCGATGAGTAGCGAAGTCATGAAAGAATATAATCCGTCCATCGGAGGAGGACAGGTGGCAGAGATCGAAAGGATCTCGCAAACTTGGAGGTTCGCAAGGTGAGAGCCTAAGAGTTGGGGGTTCCAAGTCTCGAAGTGGCGAAAGGTGAAGTCGCGAAGTGCCAAAGCTGAGCACGAGAGACACGAAGGTAGAATCATGAAGTGGGCTTGGGAAGTAGACCTACGGACACGCATCACCTGGTGGAAGGGCTCAACACTCCATTGACTCTCGCATATCAGGAGTTCGTGAGGTAAGAGCTCGAAGGCACGATGTTGAAACTCGTGAAGGTGAGAGTGGTTAAAGGAGATAGCATCAAGCCTATCCATCGATCGCAAATAAAAGGTGCTGATAGAGAAGGAGTTGTAACCATTTCGTGGTCTTGAGTATCGTAGATTTGAGAAGGAAGAGTCGGGGTCATGACTCACGAACTCGTGAGATTGCGAGATGCAAAAAAGGACTTGTGGATCGATTTGAAGGTAGATTCCAGTAGGGAATTTGAAAGAGCTGATCTAGCTCAAAGGGGTTAAAGAATGATCCTCTGAGTGGATCTCGGCCCAAGGGCCAATAGGTCTACTCCAGTTTGGCATCAGAGCCTGGTACTTGTCTGTAGATTTCAGGCAGGGAAACAGAAGGAGTAGAAAGGAGACAGAGTGATGGAGACTCTGTGAATGATTGCTTGCAAGTGAGCAGTTGGTTTTCTAGGAGAGAAGATAGGGACAATGATATGGCTACTGAAGGCTGAAGATACGCTGGAAAGAAAATCCTAGAGCTAATGAGAAGATCTGAAATAGATGAAGAGCTCACTGATATAAGGGCAGAGATAAAAAATCTTGCATTACGGATGCAGTAGAACGCCAGGTCGAGATGGGTATACGAATGGCCCATGAGGAAGTTGAAGGTAAAATGTCCAGTCAAGGAGTTGATGGCTAGAAAACAGCATAGGCTATTAAGAAGGTGGTTGAGGCATGCTGAAAACCTCAACAGACTAGAGAAAAGGGTTCAGATATGTAAACTAGAGACTGGGAGAAGTCTCAGTAGCAAGGATGAAATGGGATCGGATGAAGATCACAAGCATTGCCAGGAGGGCAGAGAAGATATTCTCGATTTCCAGGTGGGCAAAGAATTGCGATCAACTGAGGATCTCATAGACTGTCATGAAGAAAACCAAGGAATTTTGCATTGCCAGTTGGGAAATGGATCGAGATCGCTGCGGGATCTCATGGACTGTCAGGAGGGCAGCAGAGAGTTTTCAATTTTCCAGGTGGGCATGAGAATAGAGATGGGATTAGTTGATTCCATAGACTGCCAGGAGAGCAACAGAGAAATCCCATATTGCCAGGTGGGTAGGGATAAGTAGGTGAGGCTATGTGAGAGTCTCATGAACTCAGAGCTGAGTTTGGATCAACAAATGCAACTGACAAAGGAGGAAGATCTGAGGAATATTCTGATGATTGGAGGAATTCAGATATTCCTGCCACATAGACCAGAGGAGGCCAAAGTCTATGTTGTAGATGAGGCAGTAACAACAGAAGTAGGACAGTTAGCTGAAACTGTCAGAGAAGCATTGGAGCAGACTTGGGAAGCTTCCCAAGAAGCAGAAGAGGATGATGAGCATTCTGAGGAGTGGCTCAATACTTTCATCCAGGAAGCTGAAAAGACTGCAACATTTGAGCTTGTAGAATAAGAAGAAGAAGAAGTAGACAACATTGTTTTGGCTTATCTGTATGAATAGATTGGATCCCTAGAGAGAAGGGTGATAGTGCAAAGCATGCACATCCAACAGGTGAAGTTGGAAGCAAATGAAGAAGGCATGGGAGATCACAATGATCTACCCAATTGCAGAAAATTTTTACAGCTAGAGAGACTGCATGAACAGGGCTAGCCACTAGAGTATATGGACGAAGTGATCAAGGAGATCAAGAAACTGATGATCAGGCCAACAAAAACTGTCAGCAAGGAGAAGTTGAGCAGAAGGAAAGCAACAACAGTAGTAGCAGAAACAAGGAGATGGAGCGGATGAACAACTCCAAAAATTTGTTTGGGATCTAGGAGGATTTCAAAAGTTGAGAAAGGAAGCTCATGAGAAGGAGCTCATGAATTTTGTAGATGAGGAGTATGATGCATGAGCATCTCTCCACGTCAGCCAGCCAGCCAGACAACCATGTCAGTGCATGCGTTCAAGGCTAAAGAGAGGCACAACCCTCATCTTCAATTTTGAATTTGAATGAATGTAATTTAATGTCATAGGCTAGTGAGCCATGAATTCATGCTTTTCACAGGTGTAGAAGTAGGTAGGCCTTTAATGCTTTGAAGGCTGAGATCTAGATCCAGATGGTAGACTAGACAACCCATTCAATGTAATTGAATAGGGTAGGTAGATTGGAGGGAAGAGCTCAAAGAGCCCCCTCATGTAAAATATATTTAATTTGGTAGTTGTATCTCGATAGTAGAGAGTCTGCAAGGAGAGAGAAGAAGAGAAGAGCCGAGACCTTGTTACAGTCCGCGCTCAGAACACCTTTGTAAAGAGACAATTTGATTAATATAAACCAAAGAAAATTTTCCTACATGTTGTCTGTGTTATGTGAGTGTCTTTGTGTGTTCTTTATGCTGTAGATGTATACTAGACATTTGCAAAGAGTTGTTTTGATTTCAGGATTGAGAGGTTCTTTATGGTTCCATGCCAGGAGGGCATGACATAGTACTGCGATCTCTGAATACCAGCGCATAGATGCACTCCTAAACTCTGCGGAGTAAGAAAAAGACATGCCAATGGGCACAAAAACTGAAATCATCAATTCAAAGTCAGACCTGTGAGGTTACTAAAGACCTCGGGAGGCAAGGCTGTGGAGAACACAGTTGCAGACAAAATCTCTAAGGAGTTATGTAAAGCTCTACCAGGTGGGCATTGAGCAGGTACAAGGAGTGCATAGAGAAAGAACTCTGTTGTGAGTTCATAAGAAGCAAGAATCACTAAGGACTCTTGACACTCTGCCAGGAGGGCATTGAGTAAGTGCCAGAGCGTATAGGAGGAACTCTTTGAGTTTAGAGATAGAGGAAGAATCCAGGGAAGGATCTTCACAGGGTTTCCAAACACCCTGAGTACTCAGCAATAAGTTGTTTGAGTAGAAGGATAGCCAGGAGGGAATTTGAATTCTCCATCTGAGGGAGAAAGGAAAAAGGATGAGCTTCCTTGGAGGTCGAAGCTATAGGAAAACTCAAGACGGATAACACTTTTTGTGTGCATGAAGACTTTGCAAGAAGCGCAGAAGCTGAAGAATCCTTTCAGGATTCGAGGAGAGAAGCTCAAGTGGAACGACAGCATTGAGAATGAAGGTGGGACTTAGGACTAAAATCTTGTAGAAACAAGGTAAAGGTCGATGCCACTAGCCATGGAGAAATCTTCCAAGTAGCAGAAGGAAGCGCATGATCAGGAGGAAGAGTACAACTGCCATTGGATCAGACCAAAGAAGAGATCTAAGCCATCGAATTTCCCACGTTTAGGGAGTAGCGAAGGAGTGCACAGAGAAGGTATGGATATGAACTATCAGATCTTAGCCTTAGAACCCGATAGCCTTTAGATCTGTCAGGAGTTGCGAGGGGGTTAAGCCCTCATACAGTAGAACGGAGACGAAAGTACCGCGAAGGAATTCATATCGGGATATTGGTGTTCGAGAGTTCTAGAGTCCGAAGGATGAGAGTCTAGGCATTCGACCTCAGAAGTCACAAAATAGAGAAAGAGTCTAAGCCATCTGATTGGAAGGACATGCATCGTGAGATTATTCATATCGGGGATTCAAACATCGAAGGTTAGAAAGGGAAGTCCTTCAACTTCGTGAGTGGCGAAGCTGCGAAGAAAATCGGGACTGTCCATCGGAGAATGGACAGGTGGCATACTCGCCGACACAAAGGTCAAACCTTTGTTGACCATTTCAGGGTTTCATGAAATGGAAGACCGAGAGAATAGCATTAGAATTTATGAAGTCACGAAGTCCGAAATTCCAAAAAGGCAGGAAGTTCCATCGTGGGACCCGTGTAGATGACGTGTCAGAATTTCACCATTTCAACATATCGGAGGATAAGGGGTTGAGACTTTCGTCCCGAAAGTCTTGAAGTGGTGAGTAGTGAAGTCGCAAAAGAATCTAAGCCATCCATCGGAGGAGGACAGGTGGAAGAGATCAAAAGGATCTCGTGAACTCGGAGGTTCGCAGGGTGAGAGACCAAGAGTTTGGGGTTCCAAGTCCCAAAGTCGGGAAAGGTGAAGTCGCGAAGTGCCGAAGCTGGGCACGAGAGACATGAAGGTAGAATCATGAAGTGGGCCTGGGAAGTAGACCAACAGACACATGTCACCTGGTGGAAGGGGTCAACACTCCATTGACTCTTGCATATCAGGAGTTTATGATGTAAGAGCTCGAAGGCATGACGTTGAAACTCACAAAGGTGCGAGTGGCGAAAGGAGCTAGCATCAAGCCTAGCTTGTGGTCGCACACAGAAGGTGCTAAGAGAGAAGGAACCATAACCATTTCGTGATCTTAGGTATCGCAGATTTGAGAAGGAAGACTCGGGGTCACGACTCAAGAACTCGCGAGATTGCGAGATGTGAAAAAGGACCTGTGGATCGATTTGAAGGTAGATTCCAGTAGGGAATCTAAAAGAGCTGATCCATCTTGAAGGGGTTAAATAACAATCCTATGAGCGGATCTTGGCCCGAGGACCGATAGGTCTGTGCCAGAACCCCTCATAGAAAAAATCAAGAAAGGGTGTCCCCAACCCACAGAACAAAGGAAAAAGGAAATATGGAGAGTATCTGGAAAACCAGTCCAAACCGCAATAAAATAAGGACACCAGAAAGACAAAGAAATATACTAGGAAGTGGTGTGACTTCCATAAGAGACCTTGGAAAAAAACTGTTGACTGCCACTCAAAGCCTTCACTGGTGGCCGAAGTGAAAGCCTCTGAATCATATGCAGGTTCTGACTTTGAGTTGGAACTAGAAAGGGGAAGATGGATCATTTATGCGGAACCCAATGCCACCGTTGCTACCACCAAGCTCCAGCCTGATGAACTAGATGAGCTAGAAGAAGGAGAGTTCCTCTTCCATTCACAGATGTGGGTAAAAGGAACCCCACTGCACTTCATTATTGATAGTGGTAGCAAGAAGAACTTCATATCAACAGAGGTTGTCAAGCAGTTGGCCCTGCCAACAACGCTGCACCCACAACTCTACACCATTTGATGGCTCCGCCAAGGAAGCGATCTCCCTGTCAGCCAACAGTGTCAACTGTTGTATGACATCAAGACCTTCAAAGACGAGGTATTGTGTGATGTTTCTCCTCTCAAAGTTTTTAATGTTCTTTTGGGCCAACCTTATTTATGGAAATTTCATGTTGTATATGATTCTAGGCCTTGTAGTGTTATTATTACTTTGAACAGAAAATTGTACAGGATACCCGAGGCAGTCCCACCTAATACTATTTCCTTGATCTCTTCCAAGTAATGCAGGAAGTTCATCTCTCAGACAGGAAATTTTTTATTCTTCATGATTCACTCTCGGAATGAGAAAAAGATCACAGCCACATCCAGGGTCTCTACGGTTGACCTCTCCACACAGCAGAAGAAAGTAGATAAGATCATCGGAGAATACTCAGATATCTTCTCCTCACCTACCAAGGTACCTTTGCACTGTCAGGTCAAGCACCTCATCGATATGACCCCTGGAGCATTGTTTCCCAATGGGCCAATATATCTTCTCTCTATGTTAGAGAATTAGTAGATCAAGTGACATATCCAATAACTGCTCCATAAGGGGCACATTTGTCCCAACTCATCACCTTCTGGGAGCCCAATCATGCTGGTATAGAGATGGAACTTGGCGACTCTGCATTGATTATCAAGCCCTGAATAAAATCAGAGTCAGAAACCGGTACCCAATTCCTCGAATAGATGACCTCCTTGATCAAATCACAAGGGCCAAATACTTCAGTAAGATTGATCTAAAGTCTGGATACCACTAGGTCCCGATAGAACATAAAGATGTATGGAAGACTGCCTTCAAGTCGAAGGAAGGCCTTTTTGAATGGTTGGTCATGCCCTTTGGTTTGACAAATGCTCCAACCACCTTCATGAGGATGATGGATGATATCTTGTGACCATTCATCAATACTTTTGTAGTGGAGTATCTGGATGACATTCTTATTTACAACAAGACTTGGACAGAACACTTGCAGCATATTCAACAAGTTTTGCACACCCTGCGACAACACAAGATATACGCCAACTTGGAAAAATTCTCCTTCGGCATGGACAAGGTCCATTACTTGGGCTACATCGTTGATCAATATGGTGTACATGTGGATCCAACCAATATCCAAGTTATCCATGACTGGCCAGCCCCAACCACACTCACTAAGATTCAAAGCTTCTTGGGCCTTGTCGATTTTTACCGCAGGTTTTCATTGGGATTCTCCCATATTGCATGGCCCCTTGGCCAAATAACCATGGGTGGTGGTAAGGAAAAATTTAGGTGGGGCTAGTCCCAACAACAAGCGCTCAATGATTTGAAGTAGCACTTGTGCTCAGCCCCAGTACTTTCACTACTAGACCTACAACAACCCTTTGAGATAGAGACAAATACTTCAAACTATGTTGTGGGAGCCATTCTCACTCAGCATGGCCACCCTGTGGCCTATCATAGTGGGACACTATCAGATGTTGTCTGTAATTACCCTATTTATGAAAAATAAATTTACTTCATTGTGCAAGCCTTCTGCCAATGGAGACATTACATTCTTTGGAAGGAGACAATCATCCACACTGATCATAAGCCAATGCAATTCATGCAGACATAAGGAAAATTATAGAATCACGACCATCAAAAGTGGTCCACATACTTACAACAATTCCACATCAACATCAAGTATAAAACATAAAGCACCAATATTGTCACTGATTGCCTGAGTAGACCACCAATCATGGCACTCACCACGGTGCTATACTCTTGCGGCCATGAGACCTCTAGATGGACCCAACTCTATGAGATAGACCTGAACTTTTCCACCACCTACCAAATATTGGGTGCAAACACAATTGTCAATAATTTCCATCTTCAAGATGGGTTGTTGTGTCATGTGGGCCATAATTGCATTCCATCAAGCGAGTGAGCGAAGATGATCTGGGAATCCCACTACAGTCAGGTGGCAAGACACTTCAGTGTTGAAGAGACAATGGATATGCTATAGAAAAATTTATACTAGTTTAAACTTCGACAGGAGGTCAACAAGTATATCAGGTTCTGCACTGCCTATGCTATTGCCAAACCGACCACTAAGAAACAAGGCATGTACACCCCTCTTCCTACTCTTGACAGGCCATGGGAATCCATCTCAATGGACTATATGTCGGGCCTCCCATCTACCAAGCATGGAAATTACTGTGTTTTTGTGATTGTTGATTGTTTTTCTAAGATCGTGATTCTAGTTGCCTGCAAGAAGAGAATCACAATAGAAGCCACTGCCAAGCTCTTCTTTGAACGAGTCTGGGTACATTTTGTAATCCCACAAACCATTGTCTTAGATCAGGATAGTCAATTTATCAACACATTCTGGTCGAGCCTTTGGTCATTCTTGGACACCAAACTCACTAAATCCATGGCCTTTCACCCCCAGACAAATGGCCAAACTGAGGTCGTAAATCAAATGATCGTGCATATCCTGTTCATGTATAATTCCAAGCACCCTCACACATGGGATGAGAGTCTTCCCTATGTCCAACATAGCTACAATCGAGCCCTACATAGCTCAACCAACCATAGCCCCTTTCAGGTGGGGTTGGGATTCCAACCATTGGGTCCCATAGATGTTGCACTTCCCATTGCAGTCACCTTGACTGACTCATCTCCTTATCCAACTAAAGCTGACAAAGCCACTAAGTTCATTGAGCATATCCAACACATCTACCAACAGGTTCATGATATCCTAAAGAAGTCCAATGACAAGTACAAGCAGTGCCATGATCAACATCGAGTGCCACATAAGTTTCAAGTGGGTGACAAAGTTTGGTTGCACTTGCAGAAAGAACGCCTTACAATACCCCATCGAAAGCTTCGCCCAATCCATTATGGGTAGTAAACCATCAATGAGGTTGTGGGGGATAATTCCTTTTAGCTCAACATTCCTCCTTTCCTTGGCCTACACCCATCGTTTAACGTGGACCTCCTTCATCTTTATTTCCCACCATTATTGGACACCTTAGACGTAGTAAAACAATTGATACCAACAGAGATCAACCCTGACTACATATAACAGTCATCCAGTGATCAGATTTTGGACACATAGATATAGGTCAATCGACAACAAAGGATCCAACTTTATCGAGTCATCAAAGCAGGGCAGCTCCTGCACCAAGGCAAGAGGCTCAGTCGAGGCCAAATTCAACAGAAATTTCCTCATCTGATGGGGGAACTCGACGCAATGGAGACCATTTCTTCCTAAGGAGGGAGGATTGATCTAGGTGTATAGTGGTGGCCACCCACCTTTTCCAGCTGGCTCAAAACAACATTCTGGCAATTTTGGTAATTTACTATTTTTAGCAGTTTTTCGGGTCCTGAACTTCTAGAGCCGTTTTGAGGCCCTAAACGATGTTTTTTTGGGTATGTTGTGGCCAAAATATTTCATCATGAAATTTTCATCAATAGTTGTATTTGTCGGATATATCTTTCCAATGGGATATCATATGCCTAAAACGAAGATCGTATGCAAAAGTTACGACCCCGAGAAGTTGATGTACTAACTTACCCAAAACGGGGCCCACATGACTTTTGGCACTTCATCTCCTAGTCTTAGGTTTTTGGATGTCTAGGGTTTTTGACACTCTTGTTTATTGTAAAAAATTCCTTTAGAGCCTCAATGTAATCATCTTCTTTCGAATGAACACAGCCATCACATCTCTTCTCAGAGATAAGCTGCCACCATTCCAGCAAGATTGTTTTCCACTGCATTTTACAGTTTCAGCTTATTTCCTTATTGAATAGAAAACCAATTTTACTGTATCTTTGTTATTATGTGTTAAGAATATGTTAATAATATGTAGTCATTTCATTTTTCTCATAAAATCCATATCAATTCTCTTATCTTTTTCCTCCTGCACTCAACACCGCTGTGTTTTCAGCTTCTCTTATTCCTTTTATGCTCTATGTTGCCTCTGCCTTCTTTGCACTGCATCTCTGATCTTCACTTTAGATCATGCAATGTATCTCCTTCTACCACATCCGTAGCTCTTGAGAGAATCACACTATATTCTCTGTTATGCATGTTTTTCTCACGTCGAGTCCTCTGCCTGATCATCATAACAACTCTTCATCTTCTCTGGCGGTTATCTTGAATTTGTTCATCATCACTGGTCGTTATCCTGAGATTCTCTAGCTTCTCTATCAGCCGCAAATCTTCGTCTTCTCTAGCAGTTACAATCAGTCGTTTTGGATTCTTTGGATTCTAAGCCCCTTCCTTTACATGACCACTGATGATGACCACACGCCTATTCAAAAGGCACTTCACGATCTCTATCTTAGTGAGTGCTAGCTCCTTCTTTCGATATGACCTTGGGTGATGATCTCATGTGACCATGCGATTGCGAGTATGACCAAAGGAGGTTTGAGGGAAACCTTCTTTTCTCCCCACAATTCACTATAGAGCTCCACGTATGACTTTGGCAATACCTTGGTTTTGATTGCGGCTCGCTCAAGAGAAATTAAGACCTAAGCATGTTTTGGTCCCACAATTGAGCATGACCGTTGATCTCTAATCCCTTGGTGATGCCACTCAATAGACGATTTCTATCTGCCTTCCTTTCCTCCTTCCACGCATGATCCTAGATCTGCATGATCTGTTGACACATAGCTCCTTTCCAAATCAATGCCTACGGTTAATTTTGTGATCCGGGCTTCAGGAGTTTGAACTCTCAAACCATGCTTTCCTCCATACGTCAATATTTTGGAGTTGATGATATTAAAACACCTATACTTATCAATCGATGGTTCTACCTCCACTTCGGGAATTTGACCTTTCAACCAGATGAATGGTTCTATGGCCCCTTTTTCAGTCAACAATCGAGATCTCCTTTGGATCTCCAAGATTCTAAAATCTCAAGTCTCAAACTTTACTTCCCCTAGAAGTATGCACATTACTTCCACGTGTCCTTGCTAACGTGGTCTACCACATGTCCTCGTTGACATGGTCTATTGATGTGGGTGAGACATGTAGGCAGTGTAATGGTGTGTATAGGCAGAGAACGGTAGTGGAGTGTGACTTGTAGCAGGTAGTGGAGCACGACGTCAAAGCGCGGAGGTGGTATGTATGAGTGGTTTGGTGGTTTTCTCAGAGGGGGGGTTAGGAAGTAAGTGGTAATGAGCGAGGGGGGTCTGAGTTGACAGGAAGGTGACACATATGAGGGTCCCATAAGGAAAATACTACCAACTCGGATCCCCCCCCCATGGTTAAAGGAAGAAAGGTCGAGGGGTCCGATATGCCCTGTTGACCATAGATCTGAGTACCCTATTATTGACCACTGAGATTAGAACGTCCTTATTCTAACTTATCCCATCCTTCCACTTTAGAATGATACGACAACTGAAATTTACTTCGGATGATCCAATGATCCAGGATTTATTTCGACCCTCTGAGTCTTCGAGCTTTAGGAATTTCAAAACTGAAACTGATGCTCTCGATTAGACGACCCAGATTCACTTCAGATGATCCGACACTTGAGATTTACTCTATACAATCTGACGACTAAGATCTATTTCGGATGATCGGACGATCGAGATTTACTTCGGCTCTCCAGCTCTCCGGGCTTCGGGAATTTAAAATCTCAGACTAAAACTCTCGAAGTGATTTTCTGGAGCGTAACTTCCTCACATCTTTAGACTCAAAATGAATGTTGTTCATTGATCAATATCTTAGATCAATGGCTCAATCTGTCTACGATGCAGATTTTCCTTGGATTAAATTCAATGGCTATCCATCTCTACTTATCCTATCCTTCCATTTATTTCGATTTGACGACTGAATGAAATTCGAGTGATCGAGATGTCAAATAATATCCCTTCCTTATCCTATCCTTACACTTAAATCAATCCGACGGCTAACGAAAATTCATATGATCAAATTCTCAATCGTTTTTCCCTGCTTATCCTATCCTTCCATTAATTCAATTCGATGGTCATTGTCGCTCTTCCTGCTGAGTTTCTGATCTCTTAGACTTAGAAGGTTTTAAAAGTGTTGAAGGATCTCAACCTTTGTTCCTCCTGCGAGTCTATCTCTTGGACCTCGTCTGCACTTCTGTAAACCACTTTGGTTTGGTTTATTGTTGTTCTTGCCATCAATGACAAGCACACCCTTCCTGTAAACATGCCAACAATAACTTCCTCATCTAGAGGTGGATTTTCACTCGAAAATAATCACATGACTTCAATGAAGAGCAGAATGTAGTTACAACTATATCACTTAGAGTTTTTTATAATAATTTATGTAGAATTTGTAGGATTAATTGTGATGCCATTTTAACCTAAACATGATGTTGGAAGGAGGCCCAATTGGAGGCCTCAAATCAGATTTGATTTCCACTTTTGAAAAAAAATAAAATTGAATGATCCATTAATCAATTTTCCAAAAGTGACATGTTCCTTCTAACCTAACCCTAGCCTCCCCTTTTCGTATAAATAAGATGAAATATTTTGTATTATAGGTGAATTATTGAATAAAGTAATTAACTTTTGCTGAAATTTTTGAGGGGTACTTCTAAATAATTTGTACTTACTTGTTTTCACTTGATTGTTGGGATTGAATCATTGTTGGTTAATGGTTGATGGATATTAGTGATTTTTTATTATGTTGTTTATCTCCTTTCAGGGATTTGTTAGCTAGGGTCTTTTATTATTTTCTTGGGTTTAACATGTTTATTTTTGCTTATAATGAATCTTGTTTCTTTAAGTTATCCTTTTATAGATTTATTGAAGGAGTGGTGCATACTAGCCTTCGGTGGCATCTAGGAGTTGTAGATATCCTTTAGGGCATCCCTCAAGCCCAAATTTTCCTTGCAATTTGGAGTTATCTTTCCATTCTTATTTTCTTGTTCTTTTATTTGTCATTTTTCTATTGTTTGTTATTGCCACCCCTAAACATGTAAATTGACCATTTTTTGTTGGTTTACCCTTCTAGGAAAACCATGTTTGTTGGTTGTTTTCTACCTATAAGTTGATATTACTTGTAAGTTGATATTTATAAGAAATTGAGCAGTTTCCCTAGCTACTTCTCATACGCAGTAGCGAACTACTTAAAGAAATATTTAAGGCAAAGGAGTTAATAGAGAATCAAACAAAAAAAACACTAAAAAACCATGTAAAAAAAACCTCATGTTTATAATTGCCATCTTCTTTGAGTTTTAATTTTCATAATTACACACTAGAAGAAGACACATAAATTGAAGAGAATGACATAGAAAAGGAACCAAGCGTAGGGGATACAAAGATAAATCAAGAATACATTGGCAAGGAAGAAGATATTGGCAAGGATGAAGTACCAAATAACCCCTCATATGAGCATAATGCTTCGCCACCCCCATCTAGTGACGAAGTGGGAATTATAGGAGAAAACCCTCCCATGGAAGAATATAAACCCTGTCAAATCATAGAAGAATTCCCACAACCAAAGAAAAGTAAAAGAAGGTCATCTAGAGAAGCTAATATTGACCTCCCTAGGAGAAGAACCAGGTCTTCTTTAGTAGCAGCACCAGCCCAACCATTTGAGCCATTGGCTAGTGTTGAGTTCCCATAAGAACCTATTGAGAAACAAATTTCTCACAAAAAGAAAAAAAAAATGCAAGAGGTACCAGTTCCGACGTGCCATCCCTGTGTGAGAAGGTAAATTATTTAAAAGAAGAAAACTATAAACTAGAGGAACAACTTAGGGTTTTAAAAGTAAAATTTTAAAAAGGGGAAATGCTTCAAGTATTGGGAGACTTGGCTTAAATTTACCAATTAGTAGATAAATCATGCTCCCCTTTAGAACCTGAAGTTAGAATATCAGAGGATGATGGATTCAAGACACAATTTTTTCCATCTTGTGGATAAATCCTTGATTAGGCAGGGTGCACACTGAATGATATGCTACCACCTAAATTCAATTCAGTTGGCACTCAATTTTTTTTTATTGAAGAGAATGATGAGGTTGTTGGAGCCAACCAAAATATCCAAAGAAAATATTTCTAGGATAATACTATCACACAAGAACTAGTAGTACTTGGTACAGAGACATGGGAACTTAATCCTGCCATCGATATGGAAGCTGCAAGTTAGAAAGAAAGAGAAAAATATAGATATGAGGAGACAATTGAACCTTCTAAATATGACACAGGAAATCATATTCCATAGGCTATTGACACACAAGAACTAGTAGTACTCGATGCAAAGAGTACTGAGACTCGGGAAGATAAGGTTGTTGAAACTCTAGGAGGAAAGGATGTTGAAACCCTGGGGGATGATAATTTTGAAGACGAGAATGCCCAAACCCAGGAGAATAAGCTCAGTGTAATGAGGATAGAATAGAATAATATTCCCCCAAAAATATGCTAGAAACTTATGACGACATTTTTGTTACATAAGAACCATGAGTGCTTGAAAATGAAGAATCCCAATTGGATTAATACATAAACCAAGACACATACCTCAACATTAACATGTTGGTCGCTAAACTCCACAAGTGGAAGCAGTTATCCCTTTCACTTCATGAAGGGGTAATTTCCATTCAGGAACATAGGAATATTGTTCAAGATTTGAGAGAAAGATGGGCAGAAGAGTTGGCATTCCAAGTATAGAGATGGACAAATATGAAGTAAAAGAGATAGAGGTTGAAATAGTTGGAGGGTCAAGTACAAGTCGTGCAAAACACAAAGGTAAAAATATGTGACCTGGCACAAGAATTGGTGAAATGTAGAAATCTATACCCTATCTACCCACTATTTCTTTAGGAACAATTCATCTTGTTCTAGTTGGAAGCCATAAAAGAAGGTAGATCCTGTAACTTTGACACTATTATTTCCTTTCTGAGCACTTTATTTTAGAGCATCCTAGCAGACCAAAATTTGTTATGTGAATTATACTTGCATGAATTTATTCTCTTCGGAGAAATAAAATTCAATTTATCACCATATGTTGGAGATATTTAGTTGAGATATTTCACCTCATTTTTTAACAACCATGCAAGGTGGAAGGTAGCCTATGAATCCATCAAGATATATCAGGCCAAGAAATTGTTATGGATTAGAGCGGAATCTAACCCCATCACTGACATAATAAAGGCCTACAACAAGTTTCTTAGCTCATAAGGAAGGATTTCTATTTTCAATGAGGTCTGGCTCCTCATCTTAGACCTTTTTCCTAGATTTATTAACATGCAGATGAAGGAAGCCCTGGATGGCATTCATCTCAGATGGGAAGTCTTTGATGAGATATTTAAAAGTAAAGACCCATATGGTTATCCTAACTTCACCCACTCTATACAGAGAGTCAATAAGTATATGGAGTGTAATAGGCAGTGCGGGTCTAGGTGACTCGGTCTCAAGTATAGCTTCCGTCTGATCTGGCTTCCTACAAGACAATATCAACATCAGTATCGGCTACAACAAGATGAAGACTGATGGATAGAAGTGAAAATGAGAAATGGGTACATGGATGTTAAGGGGGACATTGTTGGGCCATACAACCTCACTACTCTTCATATACAATATACTGATGTGGAATCAGATTGATGAGCTACATGAGGACATGCAGTTTCTTTAGTTAGGGGGAGATGTTGGGTTTAGGAATTGATACTCTTTTTGTTAATATGTTACCACTACTTTCTATATTTCATCTATCATTTATGCCTTTTCATAGCCATGATGGCCCAACATTTTACCTTTTGATAACGGTATATTCAATCCACTTGATGGATTGATTCTTTAAGTTTTGCTTGCATTTAGGGAAGAATGATGTATTTTTTGGGTGATTATTAATGAAGTATCAAGAACCCTTGCAGAACATTCAACTGATACATATGTTGCTACTCCGAGGTGCTACTACCCTAAGATATTGTTTCACAAGTGATGCTACTCTGAGGTGTTTCTACTCTAGGATGTTTTTTCACAAGTGTTGCTACTCCGAGGTGTTGCTACTCCACATAGTACTACTATTATATGGTGATGTTGTTTCAAGACATTGTTATTCTAGGAGGTCGTTGTATTGATGATGATTAGATTGTTGACTTGTGAACTCATGGTAGTGACCGATCTCCTTGATGACATGTTTGTTTTCAAGATATTATTATTGAATGTCACAAATACGGTTCATCATCTTAAATAATAGGACATTTAAAAGATTAAACCCATATAATAAATCATGCAAGTTGTAATCTGTTACAAGCAATATTTTGTATATTATTTTGTACCTTGATTTAGATGACATGGAACAACTTGAGAATCGAAAAATTCTCAAGGTTGTTCGTAATTGTAATATTCCAAGATTAGATAGGTGAGGGAGTTTAAGAGGTAGGGCATCTTTGATCCCAAGTTAGTCTAGTGTTGGGGAGAATAGAGAACAGTTGATTCGGTTGATGAATAACAACACTTGTATATGCACCCCCTGATTTTGAATAATAAATTATATGGCAAGTTATGGTTCAATTTTATGTGTGGTTAAGTTGTAGTTTCTATAGTTTTCTCATCCATTGATAAGGAGGAAGGGCCCTACTCTTTACAAGGGTTGTTTCTACTTTATTAGTAGGTTGTTAATTTCATTCATTCATCATATTATTTTTCTAGTATTTATTTTGTTTGGATGCGTGGTGCATAGATTCAATTATTTTGATTTATTGGCATTAATTTTATGGTGTGATCCACTTTAAAAGTGCATTCCTGATTTCATTTCCAGCAAGTGAGTTTTTTATTAAATTCATTCCAGCAATTTTGTGGTTCGAACAAGGATTGATTTCATTTCCAACAAGTGATTTTTTTATTGATTTCGTTCTAGAAATTTTGTGGTCCTAACAAGGATTGATTTCATTTCCAAAAAGTGAGTTTTTGATTTATTTGATTCTAGCAAATGTGTGGCTCAAACAAGGATTGATTTTCTTCCCAACAAGTGAGTTTTTAGTTTCATTTAAGTAATTGTGAGGATTAACTACATTTCCAAAGAGAGTGATTCTTGAATTCAATGATTGATTTTACTTTTAGGAGTTTAGTTGATTCAATATTGAAATTGGGATTGATTTATAGTCAACGTGTGAATCCTTAATCCGTTGGCAACAAAGTGTCTTCAATTAATTAAGATAAGGAAAACATTTCATCCATACATTAGTATTTTTTCCATTACGAGTCATTTAGTTTGGTGTGGATTTTTTTTTCTCTTTTAACAAGAGAAGTTAGCTCGGTGCCTTTAAATCAATATAAGCTTAAATCTAGATTGGTTAATAGTATTTTTTTTCACTGTTATGATGATTGCAATGGTGAGTCATGTTTGCATATAGTGTTAGTTAAGGGTTACTGTCTTCATATATATTCCGTAATAACCTTGCAATAACAAACTTACCCCGGGTTGACAATTGAATGAATTGGATGTTTAATAAGACAATTTAACAGACCAACAATTGGTTCCTTGGAATTATTTATACAAATATAAAGATCCTTACATGCCATGATGATTATGTCGATGGGGGAATCTGTAGTGGTGTGGCACCTCCTATTATCCAAATACTTTATTGGTTGCAGGAATGACATTCCTTTGATTGTGCAGAACTCATATTCCTTCTTCTCAACCTCCCCCCATTGAATCTATATGTGGCCAACTTCCATGGGTGTGTATGTTAGCTAGTAATAAGGTCAGATTCATCTATGTTGGTGCCTTGGAATTGTTTATACAACAATAAAATCTCCTTACATGACATGATGATTATGTCGATGAGGGCATCCATAGTGGGGTGGAACCTCCTAGTATCCTAATACTTTATTGGATACAAGATTAATAATCCTTTGATTGTGTAGAACTCATATTCATTTTGCTCAACCTCCCCCCCATTTACCCTTTATGTGGCCAACTTCCATGGTTGTGTGTTAGTTATTAATAAGGCCAAATAAACCTACATTGGTGCCTTAGAATTGTTTCTACAACTATAAAATCTCCTTACATGCCATGATTATTATGTCGATGAGGACATCCAGAGTGGTGTGGCACCTACTATTAGCCTATTACTTGATTGGCTACATGACTAATATTCCTTTGATTGTACAAAACTCATATGAATTTTGTTCAACCTCCCCACCATTGACCCTCTATGTGGCCAAATTGTGTGTGTGTGTGTGTGTGTGTGTGTTATTTAGTAATAAGGTCATATGCATCTAATTTGTTACCTTGGAATTATTTCTACAACTATAAAATATCCTTCAATTCCATTATGCTTATGCCAATTGGGGTATCCACAATGGGGTGACACCTCATATTATTATATTATTTGATTGGATGTAGGACCAATATGACGTATTCTCATCCTCCCTCTATCCACCCTCTATATCTGACTTTCATGGGTATGTGTTAGTTATTCATAAGGTCAAATGCATCTATGTTGGTGCCTTGGAATTATTTATACAACTAGACAAATATACTCCTCTTCTACAAAAATATATATCTTGGTCTCCCTTTCTCAAATGGCTAAGTTATCATACCAAACATTGTGGTTGTAGCCACTACAATGGCATTAAATCTATATTACTATTTTATAGTCAACCAAAAGACCTTATGGGCACTAGTTTTACATTCAACCAGTAAATTTTGGTCAGAATAAGCATTTCAATGGGACAACTTATCATGATTGGATAAAAATTCCACCATGAAACGGTTAAAAAAACAATTTAGAATATAAAAAATTCATTCATCATCCAGATCTTGTTACACATAAAACATGTTGAAATTGAGATCTCTAGTAAAATTTCTAACAAAAAAGAAAATCTGCCCATTTTCAAATAATATAAGAGCTTCTTTCATATACTTAAGAGGCCAACTAGCATACCTTTGTAGAGGGATTTATGACTACAACTGACATCTGATCATCCTATTCCAAACATAGTTAACTGTAATTCAAAATTTCGCAAACCTACCCATGATAAAATCAATCAGAAATGAGGCCTAATACCCACTAAGAACATTCAATAAATCAATATCGATTGCATGCGCAGTGAGAATAAATCTTAATCCATCAATCAATACAAAAACTACCATCAACGATGTTTTTAATTCATATGAACATGTGTACCTTTTTCATATGAAATCTCATCCCTAATTAAACTATAATGTTGGTTGTTAAAAATGCATCCAATCCATCATTAATGCAATGACAATTTCCTCCAAAAACAAGAAAAAAAACAAGGTCTAATTTTGGCAAAGAGTTCTAATTTTGGGAGAGATGAAAAAAAATACCAATTGTAAAGTGGGTTTGGGGAAGTCATCCTTTCAAGGCCAAGAATTCCTTCTACCATGGAAAAGCTTACCATTCACCATATTCACTCGATCGAACGTTCACCTACTCATATATGAAATAACATTTGCATTGCTAACCAAAACTAAACAAAAAACATAGTAAGAAGAGATAGGTGTGATATAATTCTCAACATGGGAGGGAGAAGTAGGTGGAACATGGTCTATATTTATCATTTTAATATCATTGTATAGCTATCAATGGAGTAGAAAAGGGTGAAACCATGAAACTTGAAAGTAACAATGTGGAAAATGCACACGAACCAACAATCATGTGTGTCTACAAGGAAAAATCACACTCTCCTCCAACTATAGAGGAACAAGCTCAAGAAACAGAGCCTTGACACTATAACTTGAACACATATAAGTGGTATTCAATATCTAAAAGAAATAGAAAATAGAATAATTGACCAACAAGAAACAATATCATATCCATCATTGATAGACCAAACAAAAGAATCACACATAAGTCCAGTTATTATTTCAGTAACAAAAGTTGATGGGATGTGTCCCAAAAATAACGAGGCATGAAAAAAAGACATGACAATAACAATATATGAAAACCAAAAAGAATCCAAAAGAGCTCCAAATAATAATGTGAGAATTGAGGAAGATGATCTACTTGTTAATGCAACAAGAAAAGCTAAAGGTTTGGACCATGAAAGGAATATAGACAAAAATGCAGAAAGAGCACAAAGCACAAATGCTAAGAAAAAATAAACCTTTAATCTAGATTTAGAAGAATAACATGAATATCCACATACCTGTTCAGATATCAATGTAAGAAAAAACAATCGAGATTGTTCTAAGTCGAACAAGATACAAATACATAATATACTTGCACAAAATCAATTCTAATCCTTGAAGATGTCCATCAGGATCTGGTATAGAGGTTGAGACAGGTTGTTTCAATATAAATTGACCCAGGTTCAAACCCTAGTGATCATCAAGCATATTCTTTGGATTGGATTAAACCAGGCTGAGGCTGTAGAAACTGTTTCTACTGCAACTACTTCTGCAACAACTATTTCTCCATTCTGCATATGAACCCAAGGAAATACTGGAGAAAAGGTAGAATTACATGGACACATGATCTCAAACTTAGACAATGAGAATGTGTTATTAGACATCATCATCACCAAAGTGGAATGAGCCAAAGGTGTCATGTTGATAACCTCATTCACATTTTCTGAAACCCATAATCGATGGGAAATGGGCATTGGGCAAAATCATTCCTCAAGAACATCCATGGCTGAAATCAATGTCATAAAGCCTTCAATTGAGGAGATGGAGGTGAATTATTTCGAGGAGATCCGGGAAAAATATTCCCAAAACCACCTGGTTTAAGAAATATGGGGGATGCAATCACAAAAAAATTACGATTCTAAAAAATCAAGGTGAATTGGAAATTTGTTCATGAAATACTAAGGGTGAACCCTCTTTCCATTGATTTTATTACTATTTTATAAGGAACAAATTTTATGCCATATATATTTTTTATTATAATATATGGGCTAAACATTTTAATTTTTTTAAATACTAGTTCAATGAAAAGTGCCCCCTTAAAAAATTTAAAGCCTAATTTTTTTCCCATCTATTAAATTTCTATTGGACACATCGATCACACTGAGAGGGGGTGGTTGATTTAATTAAAAAAACTACAATAATAAAAAATAAAAAATAAAAAAACATTAAATCTCTATATGAATGGATTTGGAAAAACAAAATAAAAAAAATAATTCAATTAGTTTGTTCACAAGTCTCCAAAATTGGATTATCTAGTGCTTAGTACTTGATAGATCCAGATCCAGATTTTATATAGATATACACATGTTTAAAGTCTCTATAAATCAAGTGGTAATTCACTTCGATTTAAATCCCTATATACATTTGGAAAAAAATCTTTAGTTCAATTAGTTTGTTCACAAGTCTCGAAAATTATAACTCTACACGTGGAGCAATTCTTTATTTTCAAGTAACTTGAGTTCTTCCACAATTATAGAACTTTACGTGGAACGAATCTTATTTAGATTTCTTTATCTGAAAGTTTACAAAAATTTCTCTGATAAAGAAAGTTTGTGAAAAAATCTCCATTCAACAAAAAACATCTTCTAGATAATTCATCGACACTCTATACCCATTACGATTACATCGTTCGTGCAATTTTTCCCACGATTACGAAAATATCAATACAGAGCTGGAATTTTCAAGGGAGAATATTATTTCACATTCTAATTTTCTTTTACATTATTTGTTTAGTTAACAATAATTTTTCAAACCATTACAATAATATTTAACACGTTATGAGTCCCTACCATAGGCATAGAGGGACTATAGCAATCAATAATTTGTTGACTACATATTAGTTTGTCCTTTGACCAGAAATATTTGCATAATACCTATTGTTGGAGCTAGGGAATTAAAAGCATATATTTTTATATAATAAAAAGTAGCATATATGTACTGATTTGATTGGATAAGAGAATGGAGGTCTTATTTTCTACTTTTCTATTCCCAATGTTTTATATGGCAACATATCCAAAAAAATTCTTCTATACAGTCCTTTTGAATAATATATTTTTCCTATGTATTGCTTGAAGGTGGATTAATGCTAGCATTAGTTCGAATGTTTGTGTTAGCATTTTCTACTAGCTTAATATATCCGTAATTTTTTGTTTGTACTAATCATATTGAAATGTTTTGATATCCAAGCTTTATAGTGATTGAGAATTCCACTATTTATAACGTCCTTGCCACATGTATTTGTATTGAAATGTATTGACACTTATTTCGAGACGCCTCAATAGGCTTGACAACTTAAATGTTTACATGATGAGAGGTCCTCCAGCAGGCTTGACAGCTTAAATGTTTGCATACCGCGAGGTCCTTAGACAGCTTGACATGCTTAAATGTTTATCTAAATACGCTTCTCGGAGTACATTTTTCCTCGAAAATTTCCATACAATGTTACAGTGAATTTGTACATTGTTGTTGTCCACTACCAGTTGAATAGCCATTGTATGTTTCATCCTTCTTCTACCTTTGCAATGCAATTTCATCATCGTTGAATCTACATACATTGTTTACTGGTTCGGTGAGTGCTTCTTCTTCGTTGGTTCGGCAGTTGTTGGTTGTTGTTGTTTAGTTCTCGATTCGACCTATGCTTCTGCATTTCGTTGTTTAAGAGTAAGTTTCCATGCCATAGCTTCATTTTCTATTCCTTGTTTGGTGTTTAGTGTTTGTAGTTTGGAAGTAAGAATATTTGTTTATTTGTAGTGGCATGGTCGTCATATGTTTCTGGTTCCTTATGTGCCTCGGCTGCAGTTTTGTTATCGTTGGAGATACATATGTTGTTTACTGGCTCAATGGTTCTTGCTAGTTCGTTGGTTCATGGGTTACTGGTTCTGTTTGTTTGGCTTTGGTTTACGCTTTGGGGCCTTGGTGGGTGCATTTTGGCGTGTTCATGCTTTATCACTGGTTTGGTGCTTGTTGTTGTTTTCTTTTGTTTGATTCAGCCTTGCAAGGTTGGGGTCCAGCACTGATGGTTGGATTTGTTTTCTTTTTTTTTTGGATTTTTATTGTTTTTGGGGGCTCTTTACGGTGTTCATCCCCTGCACCTAGGAGTCAACATGCAATTGTGTTATTTTCCCTGTCTATCGAAGTCGGTATCTATTCTGTTGTGAGATTTTGCTGGTGCTTCAATGGTGGCATGCAAGAAAATAGTTGCATGAACAATTGTTGGAGGATTACATGTGAAATTGTAATATGCGCTGTTTTTTTGTTAGAATAAAGAATATGCAAGGTACATTTATAAATCATGTATGGTCAGATGTGCCCATATGAAATTACATGTTCTTTCTCCTCTACATAGACTGGTGTGTGCATGATACAATTTGTGTTGTAATTGAGCTATGATATGTACACCAAAGATTCTGCAAGATTATATTTCGATGTCTAGAAGCATGTCTGGGTAGTTTTCCAAGGAAAACCAAAAACTTGTATCGTGGGAACAACAGTCTGTGTAGAGGATAAATAACATGTATTTCCATTGGTGGAAGCATATATGGATAATTTTCCATGGAAAACCAGAAATCGTTTAGCTATGGCCATGCAATTTCATAATATTTTGTGGCTTGTAATATGTTTTGGGCAGGGCAAAAAAAATTACACGTTAACAACTATGGATGGAGAAGCACAAAGGTTCATGTTTCTGCCTATCTTCTAGACTATTTGTTGAGTCTCTTTTGGTATATGTACATATTGCTTGTTCTCTGGTGCATACCATCTTCCATTCATGTTTGTTGTATTTTGTGCGTTCCCACATTCAAACAAACAGAATAGCTGGAGAAAACGATGGAGTCTTGACTGCATCGGTTGAAGAGGATATAGAAAAGTGGATGCTTGTACTATTATTTCATATTGTGTTGTTTTGTATTTCATTTATTGTTTGT
>JZKD02S1967106.1:184082-203798 GCA_000966675.3 Picea glauca
AGTCTGTGTAGAGGATAAATAACATGTATTTCCATTGGTGGAAGCATATATGGATAATTTTCCATGGAAAACCAGAAATCGTTTAGCTATGGCCATGCAATTTCATAATATTTTGTGGCTTGTAATATGTTTTGGGCAGGGCAAAAAAAATTACACGTTAACAACTATGGATGGAGAAGCACAAAGGTTCATGTTTCTGCCTATCTTCTAGACTATTTGTTGAGTCTCTTTTGGTATATGTACATATTGCTTGTTCTCTGGTGCATACCATCTTCCATTCATGTTTGTTGTATTTTGTGCGTTCCCACATTCAAACAAACAGAATAGCTGGAGAAAACGATGGAGTCTTGACTGCATCGGTTGAAGAGGATATAGAAAAGTGGATGCTTGTACTATTATTTCATATTGTGTTGTTTTGTATTTCATTTATTGTTTGTATGTGTTCACTTAGTTTATTATATGTACATGTTGCATGCCTTCCTACATGGTAACTTATGTTCATTACATGCCTTCCTACATACTAACCTGCTTCATGTCCATTGTGTTTTTGCTGCATTTCTACATTTAAACAAATAGAGTGGTTGGAGATGATGATAGGCTCTTTCGCAGGTAAATAAAAATGTTTTTCTTTCTTTTACATGTCTGTATTCATTATAAGTTATCTTCAATACATGCCTTCCTGCATACTAACCTACTTCATGTCCATTATGTTTTTTCTGCATTGATGCGTTTAAACAAATGTAATGGTTGGTGAGGGTGATGGACTCTTTGGCAGGTAAATAGACCCGTTTCTCTTTCTTTTAGATGTCTGTCTTCATACTAACTTGCCTTCATGTCCATTGCATAATCGGTGTTGCTACCTTGGAAAAAAAAGGTTGTTTGGACAGGAAGATGAATTTTTCTGTGCAACATTAGAGGGTTCTGTGGTAGAATCTTGTAAAAGGTATACCAACCGTGCTGGTAAATTAAATATACAAACCGAGTGGGGGCATATAATATTAGACTCGAAAACAATGGCTTCGTAGCAATGGGCCTTTCTTCCCTCCCTAATTCTATTTTTTCCATTTTCTATTATCCCTTTTGTTTTCTAATTCATCTGCTTAGTGTTCTTTCTGAAAATTCCTTGCTGTGCTGGTTGGCGGACTAGCAGTTTCACACCTATGGTCGCGCTTCTACCTTATTCCATAGTTACCCACTTTGTCGATTGCGGGTGTTGGGCTGACAGGTTCAAGATTGCTTCCTTGTCTTCTGGGGGTCCTCGATTTACAGATTTATTGTTGTTTGGAGGATACAAAACAATAGTATTGAAATTTTTAGCTAGCTAACCCACAAATCCGCCTAATCATTTCTATGGTACTTTGATGCAAATGTATTATGTGGCTTGTTTTGGCAATTTTCCTTAATCAATGAACTTGGTAAATTTAATCTCCAGGAATAATTTGAAATCAATGAATATATATTATGCGAAGTGCAATTGTGCTATCATATCAACAAGAGGCCCTTAAAATTCAAATTGGTCATTGTTTTAGCATTTTTGCTTGTTCCAGAACTTGGTAAAATTAATCTCCTAGAATAATTTGAAATCAACGAATATATACTATGCGAAGTGTAATTGTGCTATGATATCAACAAGATGCACTTAAAATTCAAATTGGTCCTTGTTATGCTTGCGGTAATAGAATTTAAAAAAGCTTTCTTTTGTTTCCTTCCTTTTTTTTCAAAATAAGCAATTTAACATCCTTTGATAATTTTATGTAATTCAATTGTACAATATCAATACTTAATATTAATAATTTAGTATTTGAAAATAATGTTAGATAGGATGACCATCCGTAAACAATCACAATGTTGAGCCTGCCAGTCCTTGATTCCTTCTGTGAATTTGTATATCATGGAAATTTGAGTGTTGTTTGGAGGACATGGGATAATAGAAGTGCAATGTTGAGCCAGAGAGCCTGCAAGTCCGTTTGTCAATTTGTATATCGTGGAAGTCTGGGTGTTATTTGTAGGACACAGAACAATAGAGGATCAATTTTGAGCCCACCCGGTCGAGAAACAACAATCCAAAAAGTGCCTAAGTATGGAATGAAGGATCTGTCCATGCTCTATAAAATCTCATGTCCATATAAAGTACATGTTTACTATGTATTGCTCGTTTGTTGGAAAATTTATAAGTGTGGAAGTTGGCCCGAGAGTCCATCTATAAATTTATATATCGTGGAAATCTGAGTTTTGTTTGGAGGACACAGAACAATAGAAGTGAAATGTTGAGCCAGGAAGCCCATAGGTCCTCTTGTCAATTTGTATATAGTGGAATTGTGGGTGCTATTTGTGGGGCATGGAACAATAGAGGCCCAATTTTCATCCCCCCAACCCAAGAACCTGTGATCCAAAAAGTGGCCAAGTATGGAATGCGGGATCCGTACATGTTCTATACAAATTTCATATCCATACTTTATAAGAGTACATACTTAGTATGTATTACTCATTTTTCGGAAAAATTTTAGGTGCAGAAGTTGGCAGATTCACGACTTCGGATTTCACTTACTTATATATCACCATCCTGACCGACTGCTTCCCTGTTTGATATTGTAATAAATGAATATAAAATGGTCCAAGTTCAAATGTGTTATGACATCAACACGAGGGACTTAAAATTCAAATAGCTCACAAGTCCACTTGTCAATTTGTATATCGCAGAAATGTGGGCACTATTTGTAGGACATAGAACAACAGAGGCCCAATTTTGAACCCGCCAGGCTGAGAACCCGCGATCCAAATAGTGCCTAAGTATGGATTGAGGGATCTATACGTGCTCTATAAAATCTCATGTCCATAGTTTTTAGAAGTACATCTTTAGTATGCATTGCTTGTTTCCTCCGAATGCTCTTTCGAAGACACAAAACAATAAAACTACATTGTTGAGCGAGCCAGTCCGCAAGTTCGCCTGTCAATTTGTATATCGCAAGACTTTGGGTGCTATTTGTAGGATACATACCAATAGAGGCCCAATTTTGATCCCGCTAGACAGAGAACCCATGATCGAAAAAGTGGCCAAGTATGGAATGTAGGATCTGTGCAAGCTCTATAAAAACCTAATGTCCATACCTTATGAGAGTACATACTTAGTATGTATTACTCATTTTTCATAAAACTTCTAGCTTCGGAAGTTGGAGGATTCATGAATTCAGATTTCAATTAATTTTATATTACCAGGTCGACCAAACTCTTCTCTATTTGATATTGTAAAAAACGAATATAAACTGGCCCAAGTCCAATTATGCTAATAGATCAACATCAGGCCATTAAAATTCAAATAGTCCAAAAGTCCGCTTGTCAATTTGTATATTGCGGAACTCTGGGTGTTATTTTTAGGGAACCGAACAATAGAGGCCCAATTTTGAGCCCGACATCCCAAGAACCTGTGATCCAAAAAGTGGATAAGTATGGAATGAGGGTTGCGTACATGATCTATAAAATCTCATGCCCATACTTTATAAAAGTGCATATTTGGTATGTATAACTCGTTTCTTACAAAATTTTCTAGGTGTAGAACTTGACAGATACACATGTTCAGATTTCCACCCATTTTTATATTAGCAACCCGACTAACCTCTTGCCCATTTCATATTATACAAAATTTTTGGAACACAAGTTTATGAATACGCAAGTTTTTCTTTGAAATAAGATATTTCACATCCTTTTATAATTTTATGTAATCAAATTGTACAATATGAATATTTAATATTAATACTTTAGTATTGAAAATGATATTTTTAGGTAGTGTTAGATAGTTGATAGGGATCGACATCCATATACAATCACAAGGTTGAGCCCGCTATCCCTGGAGTCCATTTGTGAATTTGTGTTTCAACGACAAAGAACAATAGAAATGCAATGTTGAGCGAGCCAGGCAAAAAGTCTGCATGTCAATTTGTATATCGTGGAACACTTGAGTGCTATTTATAGGTCACGGAACATAGAGGCCCAATTTTGAGCCTGCTAGCCTGAGAACCCATGATCCAAAGATTGGCTTAAGTATGGAATGTGAGAATAGTACATGCTCTATAAAATCTCATGCCGGTACTTTCTAAAAGTAGATTTTATGTATTCCTCATTTTTTTCGGAAAATTTCTTGGTAAGGAAGTTGGCGGATTCACGTATTTAGATTTCACTTACTTTTATATCACTAGCCCCAACGACCGACAACTTCCCCATTTCTTATTGTACAAACGTCCTTGTCTAATTAAATTGTACAATATCAATATTTAATATTAATAATTTAGTATTCAAAATAATGTTTTTAGATAATGTTAAATACTTGATAGGGATTAGAATGCCTAAACAATGGCACTCTCGAGGTCGCCAACCTTGGAGTTCGTCTGTCAATTTGTATATCCCAGAACTCTGAGTATTGTTTGTATGAAACAAAACAAAAGGAGTGCAATGTTGACCAAGCTAGCCTGCAGGTCTGCTAGGAAATTTCTATATCGTGACATTATGGATGTTATTTATAGACCATGGAACAATGGATGCCCAATTTAGAGCTCACCAATCCGAGAACGCGTGATCCAAAAAGTGGCTAAGTATGGAATGCGGGATCTGTACATGCTCTATAATATCTCAAGTTCATATTTTATAGTACATATTCAATCGCGGGTTCCTGCATAGGCGGGTTTAACATTATGTTTCCATTGTTCTGCTACGTGAAACTAGCACCCTTATGTTATTGGAAAAATCGGTAGGTGTAGACACTAACTGATCTCCCTAGATCCACCTAGATCTAGAAAAAAA
This sequence comes from Picea glauca, assembly GCA_000966675.3. Lineage (NCBI taxonomy): Eukaryota > Viridiplantae > Streptophyta > Pinopsida > Pinales > Pinaceae > Picea > Picea glauca. Next base: position 188,877 of record JZKD02S1967106.1, read on the forward strand.
CACACTAGAACATGATGCTTTCCTTAAGTTTTAGATATTGAATTTACTAACTAAAGAGGGATGAGTGACATATCGTTTAAATGTTGCTTCCTCTCACCATCACCATCCTAGCTCCATTCCAATGCTCATACAATGATGAACCTACAAAAGAATGCAACCAACCAAAGTGATAGCAATAGCATAAAATCAATATAAACCTATGTATGTGATCAAGGAATCATACAATAAAACACAACAAGATTTATAGGAAAGAATCATATTATTGTATCATATTAAATGTGAAAGAGAGATTACAACCATGGCCTTGATGTCGTAAGGTCCCTTCCAACTGTCCTTCTTTCCCCACACACTTTCACTCCAAGAATTCTGAGAGCATAGATCTGATAATATTCACAATCTATCTTGACAAAAGAAAATCTCAAAGCCACTCCAACCAAGCTAATAATTCCAAGACAACCAAAGCTAAAAAGATTCAAGAACCCCTTCTCCATGAGAGCTCCTCTCCTTTTATAAGTTGAAGAGGATAAGGTGAGGAGGTTAGGATGATCCCACTAAATCATGAAAGAGAGTAAGATCCCAACCATTCAGATGCCACCTCACCATGGAAGTTTCTCCTTCTAGAAGATTCGAGAAAACGCTCGTTTTTCCCACGTGTTAGCATTCTTGCACCTTGATTATAGTGCAACCTGTGAACTGTTCACACCCTAGCTATGATGCAGCCTATGAGAATCAATCATTCTCACACCCTAATACATAGGCAACCTACGAACTTCCTTTTTTATAGGGTTTTTACACAGGAAAATGCAACTTCTTTTCTCAAGAAAATTTATTCTCTCTTCTTTCTTCAGGAACTCAGGCCACTGACCCTTCTGAAGGCAACAAATAGGCTTACATCATTAATGGTCATAGGGAAGACAAAAATAATGTGTAACACCTTACTTCCACAATTTAGAAATTAGCAAACAAACCCCCCTTCATCTCATATTCTTTCTCTTTCTGTTTACTTGGTCCTTTTCCCCAATGTCTCATGCTTTTATATATAGAACCCAAAGTTTAGCGACATACAAATTGCCCTCTCGTCATTGTGCTTCCATTTTCCCCCTATGCACAAACAACAACCGAAATTTTGCGACATACAAATTGACAGCTGATATTTGTCACCGAGATGCAATATGACCATCGACCCTTCATGTCTCCTGGGTATATCTTCTACCCTTTTTCTTTTGTAATGCACACGACCACTTTCCATACTTAGATATTTCTTGGAATCAGTTTCATGGGTTGGTGGGTGTGCGAAATGTACAATGCTTCGTCACAATTCGCCATCACCGCTACCTTTGTACTATTTCTAGATATGCAGTAATTAAGCTTTAATGGTAGTAGTTCATCCTGCGGGGACCATTAAGATTGTCATTAATGTCCATAAATCCGGAGAAGGTTTGTCATTACTACAAATTAAACTAAGATTTGTGTAGAAGTATGTTATCCTTTCTAGGTATTCATTTCAAACATGATGCAATTTGTTTTTATGCGTCGATGGGTTGGCACCTTTAAGAAATTTCTAATTCTTAATCTCTCTTCGGCATCACTGTGAGCTTCACACTTTTTTCTAATTATGCAATTAGTGAGCTATAATGGTGATATCTCATTCTGCATGAACCCTAGAGATTTTCATTGATCAACGAAAGGCTCGAAGAGATATTATTGTGTAAGTTTTGAACCTATGAAATAAAGCAATGCATATAGATTCTTAAGCAAAACATAAATTAATCAATGGCTCATTCACATAGTACACAGAGATTTATACCGGAAACCCTCAACCAGGAAAACCTTTCTTATATTCATTATATCGAATTTCACCATTCACCATACAATATATATACAATTTTTTTAGGTATTCTGTAGATACCAAAACCCTAATCCCTTTATCCATAATTAATTTACAAAACTACTAAAAATAGAAAAAACAACCCAAAAAAAAATTCGGGGTGCTGCCCTGGGCTACCGCCCATTGTCGAACACTTCCTGTAACTAGGGGGGGCATATCTACCCCAAATGGGACTCCCCTAGGAAAGCGCCTAATGCACACGACACAGAAAACACTACTAGAGGGATCATCAAATTCATTTGGCATATCTGACACACCCACACACACACATGAAAAGAATATAACACATACCCAACATTCTCCCACTTGTTGTTTTCATTGCATCCAGGGTTCAAGGGGATTACATAGTCAACAATCCAGGGAAACAATGTCCATTGTTACTCTACACTAGGAGAACATTTCTGTGCTCACATACTTTGTCAATGAATCTATAGCATTCTTCAAAGTGTCAACCTTTTCCAGCAACACCTTATTTTCCTCAACAACGTCTCTCACAAAGTGATATTGAACATCAATATGCTTTGTCTTCGAATGATAAGCTAGGTTCTTTGCTAGGACGATTGCACTCTAATTGTCACAATATAATATCATTGCTTGTTGTACCAACCCAATACCTAAACACAATCTTTGTAACCATACTTCTTCCTTGCTTGCATGAGTGGCTACCATGTATTCAACTTCTGTAGTTGAGAGTGCCACTATAGCCTATCTTTTTCTCATCCAAATGATTTCTCCACCAAATAGGTTAAACACATACCCACTTGTAGATCTTCTGCGATCTAGATCTATAGCCTAGTCTGCATCAACAAAGCCATGTATGTCCAACACTCTGTCCAATCCTGGTCTTCCTTGGTAACACAATCCATAACTGGTAGTGCCACGAAGATACCTGAAGACCCTCTTTACTATTGTCCAATGCTCCTTCCCTGGTTTTGACATATACCTGCTAAAAAATCCCACTACATGTGCAATGTCTAGTCTAGTATAGACCATTGCATACATCAAACTGCCAACTACACTGGCATACGGAACATGGGACATGTCCTCTTCTTCTTCCTGTGTCTTCGGACATTGATCTGCAGATAACTTTACACCTATAGGAATAGGAACCTTGATCAGTTTACTTCCATGCATATTAAACCACTGAAATATCGTCTCAACATATTTTCTATGATTCAACTAGAATTTCATGTTTGCATGATCTCTTTTAATCTCCATTCCAAGAATGAAGTTAGCAGCACTGAGATCCTTCATGTCAAATTTGGAGGATAGCTGCGATTTCACCTCCTTGATAACATCCATGTTATTTCCTACCAACAACATGTCATCAACATACAACACTACATAAATGAAGTGATTACCAACCTGCTTGGGATATACATAGTGATCATCCCTTCTTCTTACAAATCCCAATCCAAGGATGTATGTGTCAAAATTTTGGTATCACATCCTAGGTGATTGCTTCAAACCATATAGTGACTTCTTTAGCTTACAGACCAGCTCTTTCTTTCCCTTCACTAACAGGCCTTCTGGTTGCTTCATGTAGATTTCTTCTTTCAGATCCCCATGTAGGAATGTTGTCTTCACATCCATCTATTCCACTTCAAGATCAAAAGAAGCAGCAATAGATAAAATAAATCTAATAGAAGTTAACTTAGCAACATGAGAAAAAATCTCACCAAAGCCAATTCCCTCTACCTGGGAATAACCTTTTGCTACTAACTGAGCTTTGTATTTCTCCACTTTACCTTGTGCATTAAAATTCTTCTTAAACAACCATTCAATGCCACAAACAGATTCTAGCTGGCAACTCAACTATATCCCATGCCTCATTCTTATCCAAGGCATCCATTTCTTCAACCATGGCCTTCTTCGAGAGTTTACTATCCTATGAATTCATTGCTTCCCTGATAGTTCTGAGATCATCATCAGTAATAGATAAAGAAAAATTGGAACGTAAATCAGGTGGAATATACCTTTCTAGTTTCCTTTTATCTCTCATTGATCTCCTCAATACTGGGGTATGAGGTTCTTCTTCTTCTTCTTCTTCTGCTTCCTCTTCTTTAGATCATTCAGATTTTTCATCATCCAACTCAAGCTCTATTTTCTTAGGTTCATCTTGCGTCGGTAGGAATTCTTGTTTGGACACATCTTTTACCTCTCTAAAAACAACATCTCAACTGTAAACAGTCTTCTTGGTTTCTAGGTTCCAAAGTTTATAACCTTTCACACCATATTTATAACCAATAAAGATACACTTTTCATCCTTTTTATCTAGTTTACTCCTATTTTCCTTTGGAACATGTACATAAGAATCACAACCAAACACTCTAAGATGTTGAAGAGAGGGTTTCTTTCCAGACCATACCTGATGATGTGGAGTTTTATCATCCAACGTTGATGAAGGTGATCGATTGACCAGGTAATATGTTGTACCCACTGCCTCTGCCCAAAATTCTTGTCCTAACCTAGCACTACTGAGCATGCTCCTTGATTTTTCCATCAGTGTCCTGTTCATCCTTTTTGCAAATCCATTATGTTGAGGAGTGTATGGAGTAGTCTTCTGCCTTGCTATACCACACTTCTTACAAAATTCTTCGACTTCATTTCCGCAGGATTCTCCACCATTATCTGTTCTCAATACCTTTATTTTCTTCTTTGTTTGATTTTCTACCAGAGCCTTAAACTCTTTAAATTTATCAAATACCTCAAATTTATTTCTAAGAAAATAAATCCATGTGTTCCTTGAAAAATCATCTATGAATGAAACATAATAGACAGATTTACCTAGGGATGGAACAGGAACAGGTCCAAACACATCACTATGTATCAACTCTAAGATATTGTTTGCTCTTGTAGAACCAGATGGGAATCTTACTTGATTCTGTTTACCATATATGCAATGTTCACAGAAATCAAAATCTAGAGTGAAATTAGACATACCTTCAACCATACCTTTACCGTGTAGTGTTCAAAGGCCCTTTTCTCCAATATGTCCCAGTCTTTGATGCCATAACATGGTCTTCTTTCCAGGGACAATATTGGTCTTGTCTTCTTCATTTCTCTATTTAGGGACAATAGAACTGTTACACCCATTAGTATAAGTGCTTCCCAAAAACTTGTACAGAGTTCCACACTGAACTCCCCCCATCAACCTCATTGCTCCTCGTACCATATTGCAAGTGCTCTTTCCAAATACAATATCCACTCATGCATCATCCATATTTCTTGCAGATATTAGGCTCCTGACTAGTTTTAGAATGTGCAGAACCCCATGGAGAGTTCTAATCCTTCCATCTTCTAGCAGCAACTTAACCCTTCCACGCCCCAAGATTTTCATTGTCGAGTCATCTCCTAGGAATACATCACCACCATCGTATTTTTCATATTCAGAGAACCACTCCCTGTGAGGAGTCATATGGTATGATGCACCTGAGTCGATCAACCATACATCAAGGTCTGCATGTGTACTTGTAGATGCCAGGTAAACATCACCTCCTTCTTTAGCGTAGGTTTTCGCCTCTGTGGAAGAGGTACTATCAGATCCATTTGGTTTATAAACCTTCTTAGACTTGGAATATTTCATATAATGCCCTATTTTACCACACTTCCAACATTTCCTCAAATATTTTCTTGGAGACTTAGATCTACCTGTAGATCTAGATCTCCCCCCCCGAAGGTTTACCAAGATTCCTATCTTGGTTACAACCTCTTACAAATAAAGCATCTGTGCTATGACTATCCATGCTTTTCTGCCTCATCTCTTCAGATAACAAGGATGGAACTACATCCTCATACTTCAATGTAGATTGAGTGGTACTACCAATTTCTACAACTAGATTATCCCAAGAGTTTGGAAAAGAACATAACAAAGTAATACACTTATCTTCTTTTGCAATCGTAATATTAACAAAGACAAGTTGACTTACCAGAGTATTAAAGTCATTTATATGTTCTGTCACAGAATCTCCATCTTCCATCCTAAGATGATACAACTTCTTTCGAAGAAACAACTTGTTTACCAGGGACTTTGATTGATACAAATTCCCCAACTTATCCCATAGTTCCTTGGCTATAGATTCTCCCAAGACATTCAACAAAACTGAATCTGTGAGGTAGAGTTGAATAGTACTCCTTGCTCTTCTGTCCAACTTCTCTCAATATTCCTTCGACATACTAGTAGCTGGTGTACTAGTAGTTTGTGTACTAGTAGGTTATGTACCAATAGCCTGTGTGCTAGTAGATGGTGTACTAGTAGGCTGTGTACCAAGATCCACAACGATCCATTGTTATTTGTCTACAAGGAGGTCCTCCATCTTGAGCTTCCATAGCTCAAATTTTTTACCATTGAACTTCTCTATCTTGATTCTAGATGAGCTCTCCATTCCTCTTTCTATACTTGAATCTCCACTACAAAAGCTCCCACGAAACCTAGTTGTATCACAGACCCAAGATAAACTTGATCTATCAAGACCAAGCCAAACCATCAACAACAAAGGTCTCCCTCTGAAGCCAAAAATGAGCTCTGATACCACATGTAAGTTTTAAAATTGCGAATTAAAGAAATGCATATAGATTTTTAAGAAAAACAAAAACTAATCAATGGCTCATTCACATAGTACACAGAGATTTATACCAGAAACCCTCAACCGAGAAAACCTTTCTTATATTTATTATATTGAATTTCACCATTCACCATACAATATATATACAATGTTTTTAGGTATCTCATAGATACCAAAACCTTAATCCCTTAATCCGAGATTAATTTACAAAATCGCTAAAAATAGCAAAAACTGCCCAAAAAAAATAAATCGGGGCACTACCCTAGGCTACCGCCCATTGCCGAACACTGTGCGTAACCATGGGGGGGAATACCTGCCCCCCCTTGGGACCCCCCTAGGAAAGTGCCTGACGCACACGACACAGAGAGAACTACTATATGGATCATCAAACATAGTTTTCATATCTGATGTGCCCACACAGACACTTGCAAAGAGTATAACACATACCCAACACATTGATACACATTAAACCATAATTTTCGGAGGCTTATATTATCCCTTCCCAATTTTCATTTCAAACATCATCCCGAGAAAACGCAAATTATCGTCATCTTGTGGCAGCAGTTCTGTCTAGATACAGTAAACACATTTGGGCATAATGGCCAGAGATTCTACTATTCCAAGACATATTCTTACTGCTCGTCTCCCTCCGCCTAGGATAAAAAAAGGAGATGGTCCCTTGGTACACCGAGAGATATATTTCAAGCCAAATAATTCCAAGGCAACCTTGCTTGCTCAGAGAACCTGCCCAGTTGCATTCATGGTTGTTGCAGAGGTTGATGTCATGGATTTCGAGCCGGAAGAAGATGATTTGATGGTCGATGATACAATGATGGATGATGGCAATGTAGAGATTCTTCCCATTCCTACACCCAAATTGAAATCAAACATAATGGGTGAAACTTCCTGGCTCAGTGATGGTGTTCCTGACAACACCAAAAGGAGTTTCAGAAAAGAAACCAACGTTGAATGCAATAGCTGCTTTGCAGTGCGAAAGAAAGAATTCCAGAGTTCAAAATTAGTCTGTTCTGGGAAGAAGAGTTTCACTATAAAGAAATGATATGTTGATGCTCCCAGAGATATATTTCAAGCCAAAAAATTATTCTCTTGCGGGACTACTGTCCTCTTCTCTAGATATACAATTAACATCTTCGGGAATGAGGTCCAGAACTCTCATTGCTAGAAGGAATTTTTTTACTAGTCATCTCCTTCCACCTAGAATGGACTAATTTGGGCTCTGAAATTGCACATGAAACCTGTGTCCCTGAATTTTTTTCGACTATGAAAAGGTGGTTTTAGTTAAGGGCTATTCCATTTTCCCTACAACGTTTTTCATATTCTTCCTCACGGGAAGCTTCTGAAAATTATGAATTTCACCACAAGATGATTCATCGAGGAGAAAACTGAAAGGATGTTGCATGCTGTGAATCCTGTGCCTGTGTTTGTGGAAAATACGTTCAATGTTTTGGCCCGAAGAACTGGGTCCAATTTCTAAGGATAGATGTACAATACTTGGGTTTTTATTACTTTTTTAAATGGATTTGCTATTAAAAAAGTTTGCCTTGGATTCTTTGTTTCTGCTTCTTTTCTGGATTTAATGCCTGTTCTCATTGGCAGGTTTGGTGTTGTTGTAGTTCTTGGATATTGTGTCTACTTAGGTTATTTTTTCTAAGATGGAACATGTAACAATTATATGACAATGTACTCTGTCAATCCACCATCCTTTTATGCAAACAAAAAATGGATTACACACAGTTTCAAACCAACGTTCAATTCTATTGGTAATGCAGATAGAACATAGCAATAGAAATGTACAATCTTGCAGCAAAACCGTCATTCTTGTTTCTAGGCATGCAATTATTAAGTTTTAATGCTAACAACCCATAATGCAAGAAGTTTAATACTTAAGTTAATATGTTATATTCATAGAAGAATGTATCAAGAGCACAGTTACACCCACACATTCCAATAAAATCTAATCTTCAACAAAGCATTTGTTGGCAATGAGTAGAAAATGAAGTTTAATAGTTAAGTTAATATGTTACAGTAATGGAAGAATGTATCAAAAACATACTTACAAGCACAGGTTGCAATAAAATCTAATCTTCAATAATGCATTTGCTGACAATTAGTAGAAAATGATGGCTTTGCAACAATGAGGCTTCTTTGAAACCAATTAGCGCTTGCAAAAACTGCCCTCTGCCTTTCTATTAACCCATTATTTTATTCCCCATAGTTTCTCTTCTTGGTTACTTAATCAGTTTTTTCCAAAAATGCCTTGCTGCACAGCTTGGCAGATTCACGAGTTTCGAACGAGCGCTTCCCCTTTCTTTAAATTGGCCCTCTATTGTTCTGTTTCCTACAACTAGCACCAATAGTTTCACCATATACAAATTTATAGGTGGACTTGCGCGCTGACTAGCTCAACATTGCACTTGTACTTTTCCATGACCTCCAAACTGAATTCAAACCTCTGCGATATAAAAACTGACACATAGGCTCTAGTGCTTCTAGGCTCAAGATTGCCTTTGTTTACAGATGGAAAAGTGCTAAAACGAGGCATACCACATTTGCACCACAGATGCTATATTAAAGGGAAAATCATTTCCTCTATAGTTCTGTGACCTACAAACAAAACCCACAGTTCTACACTATACAAATTGATAGCCTAACTTGTGGGCTGGCTGGATAATAAAATGCCTTAGAGTTCCATGATAGACAAATTGACAGACAAGGACACTGCTCCGATCACGAATTCCCAGTAGGTGGCTTTAGATTGGGCTTTTGTTGTTCCATGCCCTGCAAATAGTACCGTCACTTCCGCAATATACAAATTTACAACTGGACTAAGATCATACCCTCTTCCATATTACACTCCACCTATCATGCCCTCTTCTGTGGTATACATTTTGCATTGAAAACTTCTGAGAAATACAATTTAACTGTCGGGTCCTTAGGTCTTCTTTGGAACTATTGTCACCCCATTTTCAAGCTCGTCTATCCACTTTCCATTCTTTTCCATTTCTTTGAATTTCTTTGGTGGATCATCGGTTTGGCAGGTTGAAGAAATATTCAGTTCCTAGACACTGTTTCCTGTGCCGGCGCCCCTTTACAATTAGAAATTACCAATTATATATAAGATCTTATTTGTAGGCATGCAATTATAAAGCACTAATTTCAAACATCATGGAATGTCATTTCCGCGTCATCGTGTTGGCCCTTCACAAAAACGTCAATCCTTGATTCCGAGAAGGAGTTCGCCCGAACGCTTCCCTATTCCATACTTAGCCACTTTTTTGGAATTCCACAAATATACAAACCGGTCACTGAACTGCCCCATCATGATCTCTTTTGTTTTACGCGTTTTGCAGTAAAAAATTCTGATACATAAAATTTGACTGTGGAACACTCGCCTCTCCTGAGTATCCTCATAACCCTTTTTTGAATCCCATCTGACCGTTTTTTAGACCTTTCCATTCTTTCCTTGCTCTCCCCCGTCTCTGTCACCTTCGCACTTTTCTATAATAAAAGGAATATATATATATATATATTATGCAATTACTGACATTTAATTGTAACAACTCATCATGCATGATCCATATAGATTGTCATTGATGGGCGAAAGGCTCGAGGATATCTCCTATTAATGTGCATTAAACCAATATTTGTGGGGGGTTATATTATCCCTTCTAAGTGTTGATTTCAAAATCATGAAATGGTATTCACACGTCATGGCCTTGGCACGTTCATGAAACCTCCAATCCTTAATTTCTCTTCATCATACCCACCACCTTCTCATTTCTAAATATGCAATAAGTAAGATTTAATACTAACAGTTCATCATGGACCACCCATACAAATTGTCATTAATCAGTGAAAGGCTCTAGGAGCTTTCTCATTCATAAGAATTTAACCAAGATTTAGTGGATATTTACATTATCAACTCTAACTGTTTATTTCAACCATAATCTGGAGCAAACCAACATTCTCATAAACCTATGGCATCAACTCGACAACAGTTTTGTGGAGATACAGTGAACACATCCGGGCACAAGGACTAGAACTTCCAATGGTCCGGGGCATATTCTTATTACTCAACCTTTGCCGCAGAGAACCACGTAATTTGTACCTTTGGGATTTCTCATGCAGGCTATGTCCCTAAGGTTTTTGACTATAAGGACCTGGTTTCTTGGTGCACTGATACATTTATTTTAGACAAAAGAATTATTCCACTGTGGGACCGCTCTTTGTTTCTTTATCATCTCAGGTATTTCGCCAGATGCTAATATTGTCAGAGCCAACATTGACGTTCAAAGGATAAGATTCGAAACAGTTCCTAGAAAAGCATAATAATGGGTTGGACCTCTTGCCCCATTTATTGGAAAACCCGCTTCTAGTTCTTGAAGATATTACAAGCTTGCAGGTTAGTTCATTTAGAAATCCATTTCATGAAATTGCCTAGTTGTTTACAAGAATAACAGGAAAGGAGTCCACATCAACTGTTTCTCAGACGACTCTTTATATTTTTTATTTCACAGTCAATGAACAAACCATTTTTGATTGGGGCAAGTTAATTTCCCATGAAATCTGTTCTCAATTGTCAATCTTCAAAAGGGAAAATAAATATTATATGTCGTCCTATTTAGTTTTTGCGATAGCGCATTCCTATCGATTTCTGCAACTGTCTCTCTCCAAGAATTTCAACTACAAATTCCACCCAATAACATGCTGGTACCAGGCCTTGTGGAAGCACAAGGATTCCCACTATTTTTATGAAGTTTTTAATGGCTTCGTGTCTATTTTCAAAGTTTTGTTGTTAGGAGAAGATGCTCCCTGCATATCTGAACATGCAACCAATTTTTTGCATGATTTGGATAATTACATTGTCATAAGAATTTTTGGCTCCACGAAAATACTTGCTCTCCTTCCATGCCACATTACGGACATAATTTTTGTTGCAAAGGTAGCATGACAATACAATTACTGGTTGCATCTATTGCAAAAGAAGAAAAATAAATAGTTTATACCTTTTCCTTGGAAAGTAGGGGACTTTGTGTTGAAAAACGTCAAGAAAATTGAGGAATTCACAGCGCATTCTAGCATCTTCAACCTCGGATATGTTGAAATCATAAGAGGGTTTGACCCTTATAATATTTTTCAACAACATTTACAAACACTTGGCATTGGTGATTTTTTTTTTTTAAAAACACCCGCCCAAAAAAAGAGATAGTGGCGACAACGCTCCTACCTCTGATGTTAGCAATGTGGACATAGTGCAAAGATGCACTAAATTGTACACGCAACAGGGGAAAGGCCCCGATGACAAGAGTGTTCAATCGAAAAATAACACTCCAAAAAATATGACATCCCAGAGCATCGCTCCAACGGCCCACCATAGAAATAAAGAAACTCAAAGTTCTTTAAACAGAGGAGGCGATAACGACCCTCCTCACTGTAAAATTGATATTTCTCACAAACTTCCAGTAGACAAAAAAAATGTGGGATAGGAAGAAGAGCCAAAAATTCAGAGTGAGAACATGGAACTTGACATTGATCTGGATACCATGTTCTGCTTCCTTGATCAACCTAGAAACACCATCCAACATAATTGTCCAATGGACATATCTGTTACCGAAAATTTTGACGAATATGAATCCTTCGTGTTCCAGAGCATTGTTTTTGATAGCCAGTCCAAAAAATTGATAATTGAGAAAAAAATGTTAAAAATAAGAAAGGGAAATATCGTTCATAGGTTGCCCTTGCCAACATGCAGTCGTCCCAAATTTGTCAACTTCACACTGTGACCGGAGAATCACTTCATGATTCCATTAGAAGCATCGAGACCGAGAATGCCATATTGAAGGACCGAGTCAAGGAATTGGAAGAGGCTTTCGTTCCTCTTCCATTGCTTGTCAATCCTTTAACAATAGCCATGCCAACCACCCCTGCAGCCAATGTAAAAGCATAATCCACCCTATTGGCATCCTGTAGAGGATATGTGGAGAATAATATCAAGAAAATAATGGAATTGGTTACCGAGGCATGGAAAACATCACAAACCATCACTTCCCTTAGAACTAGGGCAAATAGTTTGCTCGAACATTTGCAGGCGGAGTTAAAAGATGAAGAAAAATTATTTTTAAAAATAGTTCTTCCTTTTGGCACCATTGTCAACAATATGACATAAACAAAAACAATAGAACAAGATCTTCCGTCCAAAAACTAGATCAGTCAATTGAATGCATGTTGGAAAGAAAAAGTGAAGAACCTGCATCTCATTGTTCAATCATGTGAACAAGCCATATCAAAGAAATATAAATTATTCACAAGGTCGTCAAGAATAGACTTAGCCGAAAAAACCAATGAATTCCAAGAGCCCGACTTAATCGCAAACTCCTTGCCCTTAACCAGGAAAGAGTTTGATAAAAAATTTGTTATGTTTAAGGCGTTGTCTCTGGAAATGTTTTACAACATCCTTCACTTTGATCGGGCTCACATTGACGACTGTCTAGTCAAATATTCAGTACAGAATGAGGAAATTCACCAGGCTCTGTGTAATCTTTCTATCGACTTCTGAGAATTAGAAAACGATATTTTCAACACAAAAATCCAGAATGAGATCAATGTCACCCCAATGAGAAGCTACATTCAATAATGGCTTGAAAGGTAATTGAAGTAGGCTGTCAACAAAAGGCAACAGGCAGTTCCCAGGATTCCAATAGTCGTCGATGACATCATTGAAACCACAGTTGTTGGTGACATCAATGAAATGACAACCGCAAGAAAATATCCAAAGGGCTCATATGTACCCTCACTGTAAGTCTCTTGATCACATCCTTCTTTGTTTATCAACCCAGTTATTCCACTTTCTTAAATAGATATGTGTACGCAAACAATTATACCTTTCAATTTATTTTTTTTGCAGGTATTGCACTATATCTTTTTTCTAGAGTCCTGTTTGTTAGAAAAAACAAGATCAGGGAGAAATAAAATAAAATAAATGCGGAAACAAAACACAGAAGATACACAATACAAGAGACACACAGATTTATGTGGTTCACCCAGTGTGGGCTATGTCCACCAGAGAAATTTCCAAGTCCTTCCTTTTTTATTATCCAGCAAATGAAGGGATACAACCTATAGAAAAACCCGTTGTAACTTCCTCTTCTTTATCTCACAATCTCCTCTCTCATAATACAATACTTACCATAATGCATAGATGCAATACATTTCCCTCATAGCAGAGGGTTACCTTTTAGGGAAAAAAACCCTAACATAATTTCTACCATTAGATCTGTGACCTTATAATGAACCGTCAATATTTACAATGAAATTACAATATACATTTACAAGGCAATTTTTCCTTTGGGGGCCTGCTTGCCCCTGAGCCCCCCATCCAGGGGGATATCCTCTAGGACCCTGCAGAGGGGGTACCCCCCCCCTCTGCACTCACCCACATGAAAGAGTGTACATACTTATGGGGTGTAAAGTCTTCATGGGGTATAAACATAGTTGAAAGCAAGGACCTCTGAATCAGGAAGATAATCAGTCTCCACAACCAACAATCTCCCACTTGGAGACTGATCTCAACAACTCCACCACTTTTGTATATGTTGGACTCTGAACATTCTTGGACCTGGAAAATTTCTCATCTTCATCTTCATTCTTGAAGACCAATTGAAACCAAGAAAGAACTTAGTTTCTCCCTGGTTACTCCCTTTGTTAACATGTCTGCAAGATTCTGGCTAGTGTGTATCTTTTCCAACTTCAAATGTCCATCTTCCAAGATGGATCTTATGAAATGGTACCTCAAGTGTATATGCTTAGTCTTTGAATGAAAGGTTGAGTACTTTGCAAGGTGAATGGAACTATGACTGTCACAGTACAACCTGTTGTTCTCCTTCTTCTTTCCCAATTCCTCCATAAACCTCTGTAACCAAATCATCTCTTTACTAGCCTCTGTAGCAACAACATACTTTGCCTCTGTTTTTGCAGTTTTGAAATCCAACTTACTGTTGTTCCACCTATAGTAAAACCATACCCTATGGTGCTCCTCCTGCTGTCTTTATCACCTGTCATATCTGAATCATCATATCCCCGTAGAAAAATGTCTGAAACTCCAAAACATAATGCATGAGTAGCAGTACCTCTCAAATACTTGAGAATCCACTTTACTACCTCCCAATGTTCTTTACATGGATTGTTCATATACCTTCTCACAACTCCCACTGCATGTGCAATATCTCGCCTTATGAAAACCATTGCATACATCAAGTTGCAAACTACTGATGAATAAGGGACCCTGGACATGTATTCTATCTCCTCCTGTGTCTTGGGACACATGTCCTTAGTTAATTTGAAATGTCTGACCAAAGGTGTACTAACTAGTTTTGCATTCTGCATTCTAAACCTCTCCAACACCTTCTTTGTGTACTCACCCTAAGACAATGTCAATTTGTGATTTTTTCT